>QKYT01000073.1:28216-49962 GCA_003550305.1 Glomus cerebriforme
AGTATCAATAATTAACATCATGATGAAATTATATTTCAATTAATAAACTTCATTAGAGATAGTGTCTTATTAGATAATTAATCATTTGTAATTGAGTAATAAAAATCTATTAACCCATAAAATTTTTAATTTTGGCCTATACTAAAGAGCAACTAATTGTATAAATCAATTAATTATAAATAAATTTATTTGATAATTCTAACCTGTGCTTTAAGAAAATCTGTCATCAATCGGGTAGCAATTGATCATTGATCAGTTTAAATCAGTCACTAATCAGATATCAAACTGTCATAAATCGGTCACTGCCTGATTACTGTCAGATTTAAGCAAATTTAATCTGTCACCAATTTGTCATCTATCAGTTATCTATCAGGTACTAATTTGTTATCAATCAGATACTGCGGTACCAATCTGTAATATATCAATCATCAGGCACAAATCAGATACCAATTATATATCAATCAGTATATCCAATCTGACATCAATCGGCTGCCTGATTGCTATCAGATTTTGGCAGATATTAGACAATCAAATTGGTATTAGATTGGAAAAATTAAATATCAATCAGATATCAATCGAATACCTGATTGATGACTGATTGGTGACTGATTTTACACTTTTTAACCAGTGTAGATTATTTTGTAATGCTAAAATTTGTTGTTACAAATTTAAAATATTCTGGTCATAAGCCTAAACTTGATTCTACAAATTCCTATATTATTCCTTCCAATTTTATGCCTGATAAACACAACCTGCATGCCTTCTACTCTAACATTCTATTATTATTATAGTACAGTCAGACTTCTATACAGTCACATTCCATATAATCACAACTCTATATAAGAACCTGATTTTGTGAAACAGATTTAAATTTAGTCAATTTACTTTTTTATATTCACAAATCAATTATAGTCACTATCACCACATGATTTGTAACGTACATATTATGTTCATAAGTGATTTGACTTCTCTATAATCACTAATTTCTGATTCATTATAAATTAATAAATCTGATTGGCTGCAATTAAATAATAATTTTTATCAGTTGTCATTTCTGCAAAAATTTTCCAATGTTTTCAATTCACTTCGATATGTTCATTTGCAGTACATAACATTCATTATCATTACCAAATTTGATTCATCAATATCTGAGCAAATATCACAATTTTTAAATTATCACAAGTTAAAAAAAATTTATTAAAATACCACTTTTTCAATATAAATGCACTTTTTCTTATATTTTTCTTATTATGCCTCCTAACTGACAACCTAAACAATGCCATTCAGCTATTAGTGATGACCTTAAACATCAAATATGTGAATGGTCAGAAGCTAATAAGAATAAAAAATACCATGAAATTGCTAAATATTTAATGAAAAATACTCTAATATAACAATTAACTGAAGTACTATATCTAAGATTTTGAAAGAAAAAAATAAATGGAAAGCTGTAATTATCGCCAAAGTTTCAAATAAACCATTTAGACAAGCAGTTATTTCTTATAACTCTTTAAAACTTTATTGCTATATTTTATGAATTTTCTAAATAACCTAGGCATAAAAAAGTTAAATTTTCATTATTAGAATGCACTATAAACATATGGATAAAAAATGTAACAGTCGGGAGTGTTACTTTAACCGATTTATTAATTAAGGAAAAGGCCAAGATGTTTACTCAAGCACTTAATATACAAAAAAGTGAATTGGTCTTTTCCAATGGATAATTGGACAAGTTTAAAAAACGCAACATTCAAAGATATTGTACATATAAAGAAGCAGGAAGTGCTTCGCTAGAATCTTTACCAGAAGAACGGATAAAATTACATAGGCTTTTAGACTGATTTACTCTTGATCGAATTTATAACATCAATAAAATAGGTCTTTTTTACCAAATGCCTTCAAATTAAACGCTTTCAACAAAACCTGTTCTTGATCAAAAAAAAAGATAAAGCTAGAATAACAGTTCTTCTTGGTACTAATGAAACAGGAACTGACAAACTTATGTCATGGGTAATTGGTAATGCAAAACGTCCAAGACCTTTTTTGCGAATTAATTTAGAATGACTTCCTGTTCACTATTGTGCAAATTCTAAGGCATGGATGAATTCTTCAATTTTTGAAGAAGTGCTCTGTCATTTGAACAGCTATTTTAGAGTGCAGAATAAGAAAATCCTGCTCTTAATTGATAATGCACTATCTCACTTTGATTCACATCATGATATTTTGGCTAAACAAAGTATTTTTTAATGTCTAATAAATTTTCAAATATTATAATTATAATTCTTTATTAATTTATTTCAGAAATTTACAAAAAGACATTATACAATGGAGATTTTATAAAGAACTATATTTTTACTAACATTTTTATTAATTTTAAGATAATGCTGACTCTAATTTCAATGATAATAATAATGATACTGCAGGTACTGGCGAAGGAACTACCTTGACTTCAACATAACGTGAAAGATCTAGAAATCAAACAAGAACATCAAGATCAACACATGGTATGTATTATAATAAAAAATTATATAAATCTTTTTATAAAAGCTTACCAACTTTTATGTAAAATATAATTAGGTTGCTGTGATAATAATGGTAGTGGTAGAGATACTTCTAGTCTTAATTTAACCCATATTGAAGTAGCCTTTCTACCACCTAACACTACAAGTCACCTTCAGCCATTAGACGCAGAAATTATTAAAAGCTTTAAAGCTCATTATAAGTAAAACTATTGTCAGCATATTTTAAGACTTTTTGAAGAAGGAAAAGATATAAATAATGAAAAGGTTAATATTAAAAAAGCTATTGATTATTTAGCAGATATATGGGAAAATGTAACTGAAGAGACAATTTTTAATTGTTAGGTTAAAACTGGAATATTACTTTCTTCAGCTAAAAATGATATAGCCGATGCAATACAAACTCAACAAAATATTCTTAACCATGAAATAGCAGATACTGATCATGTAATTGAGGAGTTAGGTATGGAATTGAACAGACCTTTTTCTACTTTATTAGCAAATTCATTGGATGAATATTTCTGCAGTTTGGAAGAAGAAATAACAACAGAAGACGTTTTAGATGATAATGATATCATTAAATTAATTTATGGGGAAATAAATAATGAGGATGATAATTTGGATAATTCTGAAGATGAGCCAGAATTAGTTTCTTTGGATGACGCAATAAAATCTTTCCAAGCTGATAGAACTAATTTCAGCTTGACTTTAAATTAGAAGCTGATTTAGCTTGAATATTAAACTGTGATTTAGTATCACAACTAACCAATAGAGCTGATGAAGCTGATTTCTGGCTAGCATTATAACTTTATCTACATTAAAATTATTATAAAAGGAGGATATCTAAAGCTATGTTCTATTATGTAACTTTTTTAAATTTGTCACTCTTTATGTCACACTTCTTTTTTTCATTTTTACTATGTATTTCAGGAACAGAATTTTTTTGATGTATGAAATTTTATTTGTCACACACTTATATGTCATATGATAATATAAAAATTTATGTGATCGAGTATGACTTTAGACTATCCCCATAAAAAGGGGACGTCTAAAGCAGAGAATTACATGATCATAGTAAATATCTGTCACCCCTTGCATCACACCTTCATTTTCCATTTTTCCTAAATATTTTAGTGACAGAATTTTTTTAATAGATAAAATCCTATTTATTATATGTTATTTGTCATATGAATAATTTTTTAATGCCATAATTCTGGCCAAAAATTTTACAAAAATCATGTGATTCTACTCCGCTTTATATGTACCCCATTTGGACAAATCATCTTACCTAAAAAAAATAGTTAAAAGATTAGTTTGTTATTTCTTTATATCATTTTATAATAATAGAAGTTTTTTGCAGCATTATGATATCATAATGGTTATGAAATATTCTTATTTCTAATTTATTTTATATATATTTTAAATTTGGATGCCAAAATTTCTATATGTTAAAATTTATTTGGAATTTAGCATATACCAAAATGCAATTTCAGAAATTTATTAAAATCCCAAATCCCAAATTGATGTCAAAATCCCAAATTATTGCCAAAATCCCAAAATCCATAAATCATAAATTTCAGTCATAATCATATAAAGTGAATTGAAAAAAAAATCTCTTAAAAAAATAATCGAAGCTTAGAGTTTTAGAATTTTGGGATTTTAGCATCAATTTGGGATTTTGACAATAATTTGAGATTTTAGCATCAATTTGAAATTTAGAATTTTGGTAATTTATATATACCAAAATATTTTGAAATTCAGTACATAGCCGAAAGGTTTTTAGCATCCAAGTTTAACTTGTTTATTAATCTGAAGTATAATGAAGGACTATATAATTCTATGCATATTGATTCAAGATATCTGAATTCTCCCTGCTTATTACTTGAATTGATCATTTTTATTAGTTCCTATTGATGCATAACTCCAAAATAGTAACTCTTCATATACATAAACCATTAAAAATAAACTTATAATAAAATATTAAAATATCATAATGTTTATTTATAAAAATGTATCATTATTAATGCTAAAAATGTATCACTGATAATTATCTTGAGGTCACGTGAACAAATATTTCACTAGCTACTAGTTTACCTTTTTTAGTTAATATAATGTAATAAACAAAAATTTAATTATTTGATGTAGAATATTATTTAAATATGTGATTTTCACTTCCTTCTTTTTTCGTTACTGTTTATAAATAGATCAGAATTTTTCTGAATATAAGATACTATCATTTGAGATTGAAAGATCACTGTATTTGGTTTCGGATAATATGCAAATACATTGCCTTCCAAAACTTCTTCTAATATCTTAACATCATGAAAATATCTTTTAAATGCTAAATAGGTAAACTCCTTAGACTTCAACAATTCATTAATGATTCTCTTTCCTATTTTATAGTATGGATCATTTGGAAGGATTTGTGCATCTTTAAATTTCTTTTTAGCTTTAATTAAGAAATGCTGTTTAATAGCTGTGGAAAAGGAGTAGTTAATCCTAAGTGAAGTTGCATAAATTCATTTGATACAAATATAAAATTAATCTTACATTCAAAAGAATTTCTAATTTTATAGAAGTCTGCTACAGATTTTAGATCCACAATACGCCCACCAACCAATTTATAAAACTTATTTATTTCTTCTTCACTGATTTTGAATTCCTTTCCATTTTTTTTACCTCTGCATCTCTTTTTCAAATAATCCTTTGATTCCTTTTCGCTAATATCACCGATTTCAATCACTGGACCTGCACGTGATATGGCACTACGAGCTAAAATAAGAATCATGACTTTTATTTCTTTGAGAGTACATAAAAACTATATTGATATTTACATTCCATTATTTGAGATACACTTCCTTCACTACTGATAAAGACAGCGATATAGTTTCAGTGATCAGCATTATCCTTTGCATCATCCTGAAGAGTAATAAGCATTTCTATACCCTTATCCTTATGAACCAATCGACTAATATTGTTATAAATAATGACAGGAGGTTTGCCATACTTTGCTTTATACACAGCAGAAGCACGCTTAAATGCATCCATAACTCTTATCCACTTTGGATAAGTAGACTTATCTATAAAGAAAAATCAGTGTTAAAATATTGGTTATAAATAATAAATAATAATAATCAACTTACCTGTGATATAACCCAAGATTTTCCATTTAAAAGAAATATGTTTCTCAAATGAAAAATTAATAGTTTTTGCAAATTCCTTAGCAAATTTTTCAAAGGTTACAGGAACATCAAAATATATGACACCCGCTCCAGCTTCTCTTGATGCAATTCTAGTTAATGTGGTTTTTCCAGTTCCATGTTCTTCACAGACTATATGATAATATGATTGGTCTTTATGAGGTTGAAAAATAACTTTAAGACGCTCTATGATTTCAGGTCGAGAAATCAAATCAGTCTCTAAAAATTCCAAATCAGGCTGATTTCCTTTTTCTATAGTATTGTTAAGAAGACGTTCATTTCTTCTGTTCTTATACCTAGCATAAATAAGGTCCACCAATAAATAGCTAATAATGCCAGTCACAATAAACTTCGCAATTATGACAGCCTACAAATTAACAAAAATATATTAACTTGAAATAAATAATGCACATTAAACAATAAAACTCTCATACCGAAAACTGTTCTATAGTGGCTTTTGTAGATTTTTTCATGTAGTGAGAGAAGAAAGTAGAGTCTTTTTGGGAAGAAGGTGAAAAGTTTGTGTATGATTTTGAAAGGGATGATTGAAATAAAACAGGGTTTGATTTTCTTAGTAAAAACTTTTGTGGTTGAAGGAACATGACTTGATGGGTAATGAGATGAGATGGTAAAATACTCCTACGAAAATAATAAGTCATAATGGAAGACAATCTCCTAGTTGAATTAGTTGGATTGTAAAAAATTTTTGGATAAAAGACTAAATTTTCACTGATTGTACAAATCATATCTTATCAGTTATGAAAACTTTTTTCTATCATGTGATGAAATGATTTAAAAAATAAGAAAAAAAAGATTATTTACATGACAATTTTACAGATTCTTTTAGTTAATTGTATTTATTTATCAGACTACTATAACTTAAAAACTGAAATATATTAGAATAATTAAATGCTTAAGAGATATTGAAAAAAATAAAATTAAATAATATTTTAACAAATCTTATACAGATATTTTTGTAGTAATTGTAATTCCAATTGCAATGTTATTTGAATAATTATATATCTATTTTTCTGAATCAGTTAAATACATCAGAAATTTTTTTTAGAGGATATATAATGATATACATCTCTTTATCGTTATTTATCGTAATAAAAATATCAATAATCAACGTATTTAGATAAACATCGATAAATATCTGTGATATTATAATGATATTTATCTGAATCAAAATTAATCATGAGGTTAGTTAATGATGCAGTTATTTATTGAATATTATNACAANNATAATTGATAATGCAGTTATTTATTGAATATTATCATAATGATAATTGACAATACAATTATTTATTGAATATTATCACAATGATAATTGACAATATATATGCATTTTTCTATACCAACAGTTGTTAAAATATTATACACTGTTACGTAATACTCATATATCAACACCACTTAATATTTTTTCAATATAATAAATAGTAAATTTACTTATCTAATAAATATATTTATAAATTATAATTAAAATTTTATTAAAATCCAATTCTCAGGGGTATTCTTCCTGATGATCCCTATGCCTATTTCTTCCAAGAAGTTTGGAAAAGAAAAGTTGTCCTTTTTGGCCTAGAGTTCCAATCCGAGGATCAACGGATGGGGATATTTTGGCAATTTACATGTGGATTTAATCAATAAAGGTAAGGATTTTTTTTCGGATACTCTAAGACCATATCTCAATACACAATATAGTAAATTTAAGAGTGCTTTAATAATAAAAAAAAAGAGAAATTCAATTCGGATTGAATTTGTCATCCGATCGGATGGATTTTCGATCCGAGTTGAATTTCTTCTCCATTTTATAATTGAAACGGATTTTAATTCCACTATATTGCGCATTGGAGTAGAATCCGAAGATATCTCAAAAAAAATCTTGACTTTAATTGATTAAATCCATGTATAATCGTTAAAATGTGTCCATCCGTCGATCCTCAGATTGGAACTCTATTTTGGCCGTTTTGCTCTAAGAAAGCAACCTTTTAGTTATAGGAAAAGTGTTGTTATGTCGCTGAAGTTAACTACAAAGTTTTAGGAAATATGGATACTAGTCTCTGGCTCACTAAGTTTCTTCACATGTCTAGTTTGTGATAATTTCCAGTCACTGATGTCTTTTTTGAAGTTGATACCTAAGAGGCCATTTGGTATTCCCAGGTACTTTTTTTTTGCACAAAGCAGAGAAAAAAACTTGTGGCTGCTTCTGGTGGACTCAGAAATTAGCTAAGCATGAAGTTTCTTTAGAAGTAAAGACCTTTTCACAGAGTTGAAGCATGGGTTTAGATAATAAGGGAGCTCTTTCTGGTATTCTGGGTATAGGTGAAAGTAACCCAATTGGTTTGGTATTTGGTTGTCTTTTATTTTAATTTAGTTTTCATTTTTTGGTCACTTCTAGGTGCCTCTCTCTGAGTAGTTCCTGGAAAGGCACAGCTTGCTGTTTTCTTCTTCATACTTGTTACTTTAAGTGGGGGAGTGGGGGTATCCTAAATTTGATCTGCAACCGATCATTATTATGTGATTGGTTCTCATTGTTGTTACATTCCTTTTAGTTTAGTTTTACAATTGGTGATCTTTTTTGTATATCCTTAAGAAGTCAATTTTGATTGGATAGTTGATGAAAATTTTATCTACTCACAACTTTCTTATTTTTGTATACTGAAAAACTTCTCTTAGTTTATTTAGCTAGTAGCGTCAGGATATCACCTTTCTGTTTTTCTAACCTTATCCTTCTAGATTATTATTTGCGTTGTCAGAACTAGCTTTATACCAAATTTGTGTAATCAACTTTGTAGAGTCGTTGGATTAAATATGAAGAAATTGTCTACAAAGCATGGGAGCAGAGATCCAATCATTGTAAGCAATTATGGAAACATAGTATGCCTGTAACCAAGTCCTAGAAGCCATTGGAAAGCTTACTTGTTGTATTTTTTTCTTCTTTTAGAAGTTGGCATCAGCATCTGGCTTCTGTAAAGTTATTAATATTTCTAGCTAGTTTGAAGATCCAAATTGTTTTGAGGGGAGATTTAGGTAACCTGAAGGGGAGTAGGTATAATTGATAGGCCATAAAAGATTTTGTTTTAGGATGATGGAAGATAGAAAAATGATTTGAAAGACCCAGGCAGGGATCATTTTAGGTAAGGAAGTATATATAGAGTTGGATAGGAAGGGTGTTAGTAGATTAGAGAAAATAGTATTAAAAAAAGTATATAAAATTCCATTAACAAGAGTGGTAGTTTTTACTGTGAGGTAAAGGTAACTTTCTAAGTACTCCATTCTTTAAGAGCAGGGTGAGACTCCTCAAGCTGGGTACATATGGGATTGTACCATACAGTTTGGTAATAATGGTCTCTTTCTTACTCTGCTTCTCCAGTAGGTATGAAGTAACTTTGTCGGGCTATCTGCTTCTCTCCAAGACTGCAGGCATATATAGATGTCTAAGAAAGGATGAATGAGACACATCTTTCACCTGCAATAGAGAAAGTGCGTACCCTTTGACGGTTATGATGACTTTAATCAGATAAGAGTAACATGTATAATTGTATCACAGTTGGTGTACTAATAGTATATTCATGAATAATCATTAATAAAATTGTGACATGCGTCTGAAGGTTTAAAAAAAAAAAAATTTTATTAAAATTTATTAAAAATCTTTAAAATCAGATCTGGATTATTATATTGGCCAATATTAAACATAATTCTAGCCAAATTCAAAAATAATTCAGGTCAAAACTGTCTGATTAATTTCAGAAAATTTCAAATTTTACTTTTCTTAATATCTTACTATTGATACGTTCTTTTTTTGTCACTATGAATGGGCAGAAAAAGTAGCAATGGCTCTTCTCCTGTAAGTACTAATGATCTCTACCCATCCATAGAGGAGGTTTTTTGCAAGATTAATTAAAAAAAAATTGAAATTGAAAAAGAAAAAAAAAAAATAAAAAAAGGCTCATTATATACTTTTTGTATTACGTATATTACATGATATGAGCTGCAGTTTATTTTAAAAAAATAATTAAGCTGCAGCCACAGTCGCAGTTTATTTTTTAAACCTTAAATCAGCAACTTTTAATTGCCATTTGAACTTAGTTCTGAAAATTGAGAAACGGTAAGTTTCTTCATAAAACTTATCATTTTTTTTGTTTTTTTTAGAAACGCTTATTAATGTTTCTTTTTTTTTCTTATAGATTCTCTAAACTCTTTAATTCAGAATAGGAAAGGAAAACAGTAAGTTTCTTTGCAAAACTTACCTTTTTTTTAGAAACATTTATTAATGTTTATTTTTTTTCTTATAGGTTCTCTGAGCTCTTCGGTCCAGAATAGGAAGGAAAAATGGTAAATTTCTTCGCAAAACTTATCATTTTTTTCATTTTTTTTAGAAACACTTATTAATATTTCTTTTTTTTTTTGTAAGTTCTCAAGCTCTTTAGTTCAGAATGGAAAGGGAAAATGGTAAGTTTCTTCGTAAAACTTATCATTTTTTTCATTTTTTTTTTAGAAATGCTTATTAATGTTTCTTTTTTTTCTTGTAGGTTCTCGAGCTCTTCAGTCCAGAATAGGAAAAAAAATGGTAAGTTTCTTCACAAAACTTATTATTATTTTCATTTTTTATTAAAGAAATGTTTTTAACATTTCTTCTTTCTTTTCTTGTAAGTTCTCTATACTTTCAGTTCAATACTGGAATTGGAAAGGATAAGTTTCTTAAGTTTTTTTGAGAAACTTACTGTGTTTTTTTTTGGTTTTTTATCAAAAACATTTCTAATATTTTCTTTTTCTTTTCTTTTGTAGGTTCTCTTGGCTTTTGGATTAGTACGTGAAATTGGGAAATGGTAAGTTTCTTTACAAAACTTGCTATTTTTTTCTTTTTTTTTAGAAATATTTTCTAATGATTCTTTTTCTTTTCTTGTAGACTCTTCTTCAGTTCGGATACTTGGAATTAGAAAATGATAAGTTTCATAATGAAACTTACTATTCTTTTTTTTTTATTTTTTTTAAATAAAAACGTTTTTAATGTTTCTTTTTTTTTCTTCTTGTAGGTTCTTGAATTTCATTTTGGTTATAGAAGTTTTTTTGTAAAATTCCCATTTGATGCATTTACTTAAAGAATCATTGGTAGAAATGGTACTAACGTTTCTTTTTTTTATTTTTTTGTAAGATCGGGCTTTTTTTCAATTTTGGCTTGAAAATCTGGTAAGTTTTAAAGTTGTAACTTTAAAACTTTCTTTTCGGAATGTAAGTTTTATAATGAAACTTCATTTTTTTTTATTTTTTTAAGAAATATTCTAACCAAACATTTTTTCTTTTTTTTGTAAGTTTGCTTCTGGACTTGAAAAACTAAAACGTAAGTTTTGTAATGTTCATTTCATTATAAAACTTCATTTTTTTTGTTTTTTTTTTAAGAAATGTTCTAACACGTTTCTTTTTTTTTTATAGATTTGGCTCTGAAAATTAAGGATTGGAAACATAAGTTTCGTAACATTCATTTCATTATGAAACTATTTTTTTTTATTTTTTTAAGAAATGTTTTAACTGAACGTTTCTTCTTTTTTTATAGATTCAGCTCTGGAAATTAGAAATTGGAAATGTAAGTTTCGTAATGTTCATTTTGTTACAAAACTTCATTTTTTTTGTTTTTTTTAAGAAATATTCTAACCAAACATTACTTCTTTTCTTGTAGATTCAGCTCTGAAAATTTGGGATTAGAAATGTAAGTTTTGTAATGTTCATTTTGTTACAAAACTTCATTTTTTTTATTTTTTTCTTTAAGAAATATTCTAGTTGAATGTTTCTTCTTTTTTTTTGTAAATTCAGCTCTGAGAATTCGGGATTGAAACCATAAGTTTTATAACATTTGTTTCATTACGAAACTTCATTTTTTTTAGTTTTTTTCTTTAAGAAATATTTTAACTGAACATTTCTTTTTTTTATAGAATCAGCATTCAGGAATTCAGAATTGGAAAAGAAATGTAAGTTTCGTAACGAATTACTTTGTTACGAACTTCATTTTTTCATTTTTTCTTCCTTTATTAGAAATGTTCTAACTAAACGTTTCTTCTTTTTTTGTAGATTTTCTGAAAACCTGGAATCAGAAAAGAAACATAAGTTTCATAATGAATATTTTATTACAAAACTTCATTTTTTTTTATTTTTATGTTTTTTTTATTTTTATCGCTTATTGCTTGATATTTTTTTATTTTTATTGCTTAATATTTTTTTTCTTATTTTATCGCTACATTTTTTATTTTTATCACTTAACATTTTTTTTTATTTTTATCGCTACATTTTTTTCGTTTANTNNGTTTAGTTTAGTTTTATATTATTTTATATAATATTTTATATAATAAAATAAATGCAAAGGATTATTTATTCTTTATAAAACATTATGTTTATCATATTGGTTAAAATTTCAATTTTTATTGTTTGTATTTCTTATCGTTCAGGTTATTTATCATTAGCATATTTATTGGTGTTTATCGAATTCAATATTTATTGTTTAAATATTTATTAATATTTATCATTTAGATTAAAATCTAATGTTTTATCACTATTTATTCACATTGAATTCACTCGACAAGTTCAATTATTATTGATATATATTACAATTATAATTAATGTGATAAATAATAATAAAGAGATATATATCGCTATATATCTCCTGAAAAAATTTCCTGATGTAATTAGATATTAGTAAAGGTTTTTTTTTAGATAATTCTTTTAATTATATTTGAAATTCCTTTTCAAGAAAGTTTTTATCTATTCATAAGATATTTTTTAATATTACTTAAATAAAATAGATAATTATAATATACAGTACACTAGTTAAAATAATCCAATTTCAGCTGGCTGATTTTAGGCTAAATTATGCTCTAATGCTGGTTGAAATCTATGTTACTTTTCAGATACCATTCAAATGTAAATTTTGATCAAACTTATGTTAAATTTCATAATAACCAATAAGCAAATATCCAACACTCTTCAGTATCACTTGAATGTAGATTTTAATTAAACTTATGTTAAATTTCATAATAATTAATCAGTTAATATTCAAGCAAATATCTAACACTCTTCAGTACCACTCAAATATAAATTTTGATTAAACTTCTGTAATATTATTGTTAACATTCATCATATCAAATTTTGTAACTTTTAAACTAACATTCGGTAGCCAATACACCAATACAAATATAACAATAGTAATTATTTATTTATTTTATTAATATATAAATAATACAATACAAATACAATACAAATAAAAATTTTAAACAAAATCTGGTGCAGTATATCAACTGACAGGATGATTTGGTTATTCTACAATTTGATTAGAATTTTTAAATAAAGTTAGAAATATCATCATAAATTATACCAAAACTTGTAATAAATATTCTGAACCTTTTGCCTCAGTTTTCAAAGATTTACTATATTTATAATAATCATTGAAGTATTCATCAAGGCGTTCTTTATTTTCTTCTGTATAGGAAGAAATAATAGAAAGAACTGGTATTTATCACCATAAAATTTTAGCATATTAAACATTTTTTGATATATTTACCTTCAATATCGATATCAAATTCTTGGTCTTTTTATTAAAAATAAGATCACTTGGGTATATTTAACGAATGGAGAAGATCATAATGTTGTATTTCATCATTATAATTTCAGTTTTTTGTTAATTGAGCCAATTGTAATATTAGAGCATATAAATCAAGAACTTTTTAAAGAAGATTCTTTAACTGAAATAAATAATAATAATATAAATATCTAATATACAAATAAAAAAAATAAAGATAAATAAATATCAGATACAGAATCTCATCTAATCTTCATAAGAAATCATATACATTTATTATACAGCTTTGAGACTCTTTATCCATCTTGCTCATTTTTGGAAAGTAGGTTTTTTTATTTACCAATAATTCAATAAACTCTTTCTTATCGTATTTTATGATTTCATTATTATAATTAAGCCTGGCCTCAAAACTGAAATATTTCAGATTTGCCAAAATTTTGAAACTAAAATCTGAAATATTTTTGAAATCCAAAATTCTGAAATCTGAAATTCATGCCGAAATACCAATATTCTAATTGGCCGGCATTATGGAAATTTCAGCCAGAATTATTAAATTTCCTAAAAAGGATATTTTATATTACACAATTGGCAAAAACGATTTTTACATAATTTGATTTTTTGTGAAATGGTTATCACCTAAAAAGGAAATTATATACACGTGCGCTTAATCTGACAATTTTTTGGCATTTCGGCCTGATTTTGGATTTAGTAATTCTGACCGATAATAATCACGTGATTTTTACCATTTGCTAATTATTTAATATAAATAAAAACTTTAGCAATAAATATCTCGGCAACCAGTGATCACAGAAAGATGATCTATTACCATTAGACTCGCCTAATTGAGAGGAATCCAATGAATTATAAATCATCTTTCTAGAATTAATAAATAGTGAGATAAAATTTTTATTATTTCAGCCAATCAGAATTTTAGAATAATTTCAGATTTCAGTTTAGGAATTTCAGATTTCAGATTTTGGGTAAATTAATTTTGGAGCCATCCATAATTATAATTCAAGTAAAGAGTTCTTACTCCTTTTATTCAATGCATTCTTTTCTAATTATTTATTTTTTTTTTTACCATCAAAACAAGTTAATCACGTTTATTAATATTATATTAATACCTTAAAAAAAGAAATACATGATAACAAAGATAAATTACGAATACGCCCTCTTGTAGACCAAACAGAAAAGCGTAACTTGTCGCGCGAAGGATAAACTCATGAAAAAAGATTTGTTACCAAGATCTATACTCATTTATCGTACACCCCTCCCGACCTTGTACCAGTGATAAATCGACATTACGATTAGAACCAATAAAGGATTTATAAGAATTCAACCGATATTGCATTTCTCAAACCAAATTTTAAAAACAGAGGTTAACTAGAGGGACTCTCCTGATTAGCATACAGGCATTCTTCCATGTCCCCCAGGAGATACCTTCATTGTCTCGGTTGTGACTTGTGTCAACTAGTTAACATAAGAATAAACATTTGGTTTGATATTTAATCAGTTCCACGTGACCCACTGTGATACCTCACCAGAAAACCCGATGAATATCACGTCACCCCCCTTAAAATAAACAACTCCTTTAGGGCTAAACAAACAACAAGTTACACCAAACCAGCCTTAGACAATCATTTTTTTCAGTACCCCCCATTCCCCCAAAAGAAAATGANAAATACTAACAAAAAACGACCGAAGACTACGCCAAGAAATAAAAACAAAAACAAAAACAAAACAAAACAAAATAAAAGGAAATAAAATTAGGAAAAATAACTATATCTAGCCGCAAAAAACCTAAAGTAAAGTACACTGGGGAAAAATACCAAACTTCACACCAAAAGAAAAAATCCTCCCCTCCAAACCTTTGGCAAATAGTTCATCCACAAGAACCCAGAGTTAAGTAAAATCTTTCTCTTCCCTACAAAACTTTCTATTACTTCCCTTTTCTGACTCCGAAGAGATAAAAACTTGTGCAATACTGGCAAGCTGAGAATACCAAGCGCTTCCAGAGGTATCGTTTAAAGGTCATTATCCAAGAGTTGTAAAATGAAAATTGTGGNTATATTTAAAATAATAAAACNCAAANAACCTAAACTATTTTATTAAANGTTAAATNACAAGAGGAGCATTTTTACTTAAGACCCTAAAGGCTGTCACCATAGTGAACGAAGCCTCCAGGTTGTGTTTTTGTTTCGTAAAAAATTTGAAAAAAATTTTTTGGGAAAGAGTGGCCCCCTTTTCTAATTATTTATTATTATAATATGAAAATTATTACTATATATAATAAATATAAATTTTAAGCAATAAATTATATCTCGCTTAAATGGCTGTTGGCATGTAATTAATGATTATTTGCATTGATTTGCCCTTTTATTTTGTAATTGTTTCTACTTCTCCTTGATCTATATAGTATTTGAAGCCAATTGCTTATTTGATCATAAGAAGCATGATAATTCAGTTTTAAAGCCTTGATCAATTTTAAAATAAGTTTTCTTTAAATTTTGATATTTGATTAGCTATTGAACATTTTATTATAATTCATATTAAGATCAGAGAAATAGTTTTCAAAATTGTCTTCATTCTAGCCAAAATTATTTGCAAATAAAGAAAGAAAAGATATTCAATAAATATCAGTACAAATTATAAAATTATCTATAAAAATTGGACGAACTCTAATACTTTTTTCATTGTCATATGAACTGGTTGAACTTTCATTTGTACTATTATCTTCTGAACTGTCTTATATCTAGTAAAACATTTTTTCTTTGATTTAGAGTACCTTCTTTCTGACCTATTTTTTTGTTTTTTTTTCTCTGATTTTTTTTTTTCCTTTTACTTATTTGATCAAGGTTCACCATCTAGAGATATGCTCCAGTGAAATCCGTTCAATCCGTCATCCATTTTTAAACGGATTGGATAATTCAGATTAAGGAATGAACAGATTTTGGATAATCTGGATGGATCTGTTGGATAATACCGGATTGATTGGATATTACACAGATGACCAGATTGATCAGATTGATCAGATAATCTGGTCAAATCTGGTATTTTTTTTATTTTTTTAGGTTTTTTTTTATTTTAATACATAAGAACGTTTATTAACGTTCTTTTTTATTTTTTTTTATAAGAACAAACTTTTCAGCTCAGCTCCTGGAGGTAATTGAAGGGGGTGGTTATTAAACTTTAATATAAGAACGTTGCTAATGTTCTTTTTTTTTTCTTTTTTATAGGAACGAACATTTCAGCTCGACTTCTGGAAGTAATTGAAGGAGAGAGTTATTAAACTTTAATACAAGAACATTGCTAACATTTTTATTTTTCTTTTTTATAGGAACAAATACTTCAGCTCGACTCCTGGAGGTAATTGAGGAGGGTATTAAACTTTAATACAAGAATATTGCTAACCTTCTTTTTTTTTCTTTTTTATAGGAACAAACTCTTCGGCTCAGCTTCTGGAGGTAATTGAAGGGGGGTGGTTATTAAATTAATACAAAAACGTTGCTAACGTTTTTTTTTCTTTTTTATAGGAACGAACACTTTAGCTCGACTTCTGGAGGTAATTGAGTGGAGTATTAAACTTTAATACAAGAATGTTGCTAACGTTCTTTTTTTTTTCTTTTTTATAGGAACGAACTCTTCGGCTCGACTCCTAGAGGTAATTGAGGGAAGGGGTATTAAACTTTAATACAAGAACATTGCTAACGTTCTTTTTTTTCTTTTTTTAGAAACAAACACTTCAGCTTGACTCCTGGAGGTAATTGAAGGAGGTGGTTATTAAACTTTAATATAAAAACATTGCTCTTTTCTTGTTTATAGAAACGAACACTTCAACTCAGCTCCTGAAGGTAAATGAGGTAAATGGAGTAAATGGAGGTGGAGGGGTGTTTCTTTTTTATTTTATTATACAAGAAAGTTTATTAACGTTCATTTTTCTTTTCTTTTTTGTAGGAACGAACTCTTCGGCTCAGCTCCTGGAGGTAAATGGGATAAAGGGGGTAGGGAGGTAGTTTTTTTTATTATAATTCAATACAAAAATGTTACTAACATTCTTTTTTTTTCTTTTTGTAGGAGGGACTCTTCTAACTTCAATTACAGTATGTAAAGTTTTATAAAAAAATCTGGTGGATTCGGTGAATCTGGTGATATAAATAGATCATCAGATTGACCAGATATCCATTGAACCATTCGGTCAATCTAGTGGTACAAACAGATCAATCCAAATCTGATCAATTTTCAGATGGATGATTGAATATCCAGATTGATCAGATTTCGGAGCATATCTCTATCACCATCTGGCTCAAATGACTACTGATATCTTTTAAGATCTGCAAAAAGTTAATCATTTTTACAACTGAATTCTTGGTTAATTTCCATTAAATATTCATTATTTTTCTGCAGTCCTTTTAAATCTGATGATATCATTTAAAATTTTTTATCAAGTTCCTCTAATTGCCATTGAAGTTTTTCATTTTGAGACTTTAAATTCTGATTTTCAGTTTTTAAGTCTAATTAATATAAAAAATAACATTAGAAAGTGAATAATTAAATAAAATTATATAACCAAAATCAACAATCATTATCATATTCTAAACTAATATGGGTTGAATCTTGTTAAATGTGGGTTGAATCTTGAATATTTGTTGAATTTTGAGTTTTACAATTTTTAGTAAGTAAATATTTAGTTGGAAGGTTACTGGTGTATTTTCTGAAGAAACAACAGATATTGCACAGTTATTCAATAAATCTTTAGAAATTTGAAAGTGAAAGTAATCTCTCTTTAGTTTTTAACTTATATTTTCATTAGTTTGTTTTTCACGATTTATATTTGTATATCAATTTATAATGAATTTTAGACTTTCAAGAGAAAAGTGAAAAAAATAAGCTGAAATGTCACTCTTTTTGTAGAATTAATTAAACTCTTAGTAAACTTTTGCAATATTGATTATTAAGCTTTCGTTATACTTTTACTGCTTTATTTTTAATTAAATTAATTAAATCAATTAAATAGAACAAGTTTTATTACATTTTTAATGCTTTATTTTTAGTTAAATCAATTTAATCAATTAAATTAATTAAATAAAACAAGTTTTATTACATTTTTAATGCTTTATTGTTAGTTAAATCAATTTAATCAATTAAATTAATTAAATAGAACAAGTTTTATTACATTTTTACTGCTTTATTTTTAGTTAAATCAATTTAATTTAATCAAATTAATTAATAGAACAAAGTTTCGTTACATTTTTTACTGCTTTATTTTTAGTTAAATTAATTTAATTCAATCAAATTAATTAATAGAACAAGTTTCATTACATTTTTAATACTTTATTTTTAGTTAAATTAATTTAATTAAATCAAATTAATTAATAAAATAAGTTTTGTTATATTTTTACTACTTTATTTTTAATTAAATCGTAATTCATTGATTATATATAACATGTGCATATAAGCTATATACCAGATTTTTGGGTTAATAAACTTATAACTCTTTCTTATACTCTGTGAATCTCAAAAAACCTATAGTGTTCTGTATTTCTAAAGTTAATTTTATTGTAAGTCAATAGATTATTAGCAAAAATAATAATTATATAAAGAATAAATAAAGTTTTTAATCTGTGTTTATTAGCAAAATTATGATAAAATGACGCGAACTAGCAGTTACATTAATTTCTAGTAAAATAATTGAATCTTGTTTATATTATGGATCATTTTTATGAAATTGGTAGTTTATTCTAACAATAAGAAGTAATAATGATATAGAAAAAATGTATCCTATTCAAGTTGGTATGAAAACACAGGTAGAAATAAATGGAAAAAAATTTATTATGTGTATATTAGAAGGAAACAAGTTTGATTTGAATCAACCTGGCTATGTTTATCAATGTGATTCTAATTCCAGTGAAATTAAAGATAATTCAACTAATGCAATTACTTCTTTATATAGGCAAATTTTTCAAACTCAAATAAAAATTTTGGGTTTAATAGTTATGGACTTTGATAAAGAATCAATATATACTAAATTATTGCATGATATAGAATTTTGTCTTTATTCAATTAGTATAGCAGATAAACTATCCATTATGATATTTGGTTTAGGTATTTCTAAAAAATAAGGTTGGTTAGGTGCTAGAGAAGGATATATAACTTCTTTTATTCATATTTTATCCAAAAATTTATAAAAAATAATTTTATAGTAGAAGTATGAAATAATAATGCAATAATTTTACATTATAAAGGTAATTTACTAGTAGATATTTAGCAGAAAATTAGAATTTTGGGAAAATTTCAAGTTACACAATTATTTGGGTTTGAGCATACATATACATGATGTATGTTGCAGTGGTTGTATATTCTAAAGTATCAACCATTTCAATAGAGTAATAAAGAACTTATGAATAGTTTATATAAATATCATCTCAAAAGATGAACTATTGTGAAAATAAATTGGTTACAATTGTTTAAACAATGGAAATCTAGTGAAAATATTATTGAAATAAATACATCTTTAATAAATTTGTATCCAAAAAATCATAAATTCAGTAATCGTGAAATGCAAGCTTAGAATTTTATATTAAAACTTAAAAGCTATAGGTTGTACAGATGTAACACCTTTTAGTAATGAAGTATCTCCAGTAATTTTATTTTATTATTGATTTATTTTAGTTTTACATTGAGGAAACTAATTACAAATTTACAATATATAATATTTATAAAAAATGTAGTATAAATTTTGAACACAATTCTCAGATTCTGCAAATAATAAAAAGATTTTGAAGAATCTCTTTCAACTAGATTTTCTAAATCCATATCCATCAAATATTCAAAATCCATTATGAATATTTTGGAATTGTTTTGCAAAGAGTTTAGCACAAAATTAAAAAGGTTCTGATAGGATATGGTGAATTTTATCCATAATTGCACATCAGTTTTTTTACCAAGAATTACAAAATAATCTTGAGATAAATATGAATTTTTTTTGTATATTTTCAAAAAATATGCTACACTTATTAATGATCCAAAATATCGACAAATCAAAAAACCTATAATTATATATAATCCATCTTTTACTAATAAAATAGAAAACCAATTTGAGGTTTTCTTTTCAGATAAAGCAAATGTTAGTATGAGCTCATATAAGGTGGATTCAAGAATAAATTGTCCAATTCTTTATCTGCTTGATCAAAAAGAATTATTATAGAAAAGATTTTCAGAAATTTATCCTAATGGTATGAAAAGAATAGCATTTATGACATGGATTGAAAATGGTCCATATAGGTATCATGAAGATTTGAAAGGGTTATATTCAATTTGTGCAGAATATGGATATGAAGTATTTGATGACTTATCTAAAATTATAAGATTACACATTAAAAATCTTTTAGTTTAAGTATATAGTTTCCATAATTATCTATATTTTTATTAATAAATGTTTTCAAAAATTATAAATAACTTTTTTTATAAATTATAGAATGAATTATTACAAAATGTAGAGCTAATTAAACATCATATGAAAAAAGAATATGTATGTGAAATTAGTGTTAAAAGTAATGGTCATATTAATCATAATGAATGTATTAATCATTATTTACCTTATGCATTTGATGAGTATAATGAGACACATAGTATCAGGTGTTCTCAGTGCTCAAAACTTTATTCATTTTTTGATAAATTAGACTTAATTCTTCCAGCTGAAAAAAAACAACTTCTAAATGACAAGAAAGAAAAATTACTTCACTATTTAACACATCAAATGTGAAAAGTATACCTTAATGCACAAGTTCAAGCAAACTTGTTAGAATTGAATAATGATGGTGTTATACTTATTATTGATTACAAGATATGTATCTTATTAAAATCAGCATGAGAATCCAAGTCTGAATTTTTTGGTAAAAAAGGGTGGACCTTACACTCCATATTGATATATACCAAATCAGAAAATGAAAAACTAAATGTAGCTGCATTCAATCACTGGTCAGCAGACACAAGATAGGATACGTGGTTCACCGCCTCATCACTTCATGCAGTATTTGATATTATATTCAAAAAGCCAAAATGGATAATATTAATCTCAGATAATAGGCCTCATTACCACAATAGTAAAATGATGCTAATAATAGCATATTGAAAGGATTGGTATGACATTGAAGTAAGAAGATAGTTTTTTTTGAAAATGAAAGAGGCAAAGACAGCCATTGATTCTCACCACGTGCAGGTCAAATCTAATTAATATGTTATCATTTATTTTTTTTCAAATACTAATAATATTAATAAATCTATATAGATTACACACACTATTAAAAGATATGTTAGGATTGGATTTGAAATTAGAAAAAGTGGTGATATAGAAAATGCAGTCAAAGACTTGTATAGTATATTAATAGGAGAACTAAATTCTAATCGTGAAAAATGTGATAAAAAAATAAAATCATTAGTTGGGATATCTAATATAAA
>QKYT01000073.1:56413-85902 GCA_003550305.1 Glomus cerebriforme
CATTCATCGATTATAATAAAGTTAGTCATGTGATTTATATTAAGTCACGTGACAGTGTTTCAAACACCCGTGTACAAATAGAAATTCTCTTAATAAAGAATTTCACTTAATTTAAAAGTTATTTATATGAAAATAACTTTTATATAAAAAGTATTAATAAAATAGTATTATACTAATTGCAATTACAAAGCCTTACTTTAAAAACATTTTTAGATTAACCATATCTTAATATATTGCTAAAGATAAATTTATCATAATTATAATTTTTCATATATCTAATTAATTTATCATTACTTTTTTTTGCATTATTACTTTTTTCTTTTTCTTTTTTTTTCTAATATAGTTCTGATTTAATTTTTATATTTTTTGGATTTTATGTTTTATATTAACTAAAGTATAACTGAATCATTAAATAATTTAATTCTATATTGTATTTTTCTAATAATTAAAGTTTGAGATTGCTAATTAAAAGATTTAAAGCCATATTATTTACTATAAAAATATATATTTTTAATAATATCTAGTAATAAAACTATTTAACTTTTAGTATATTGATTTATGTTGTTTAAATTTGCTAATATAAAAAATTTTTCCAATTATATGATTTTTAATAATATATATTAATTGCTTAAATAATTAATCTTTTTATTTTTGATTTTTGAAAATAACAGAGGACTTTACTTAACCTAAAAGTTCTATGTAACATTCCATTATATCACTATCTTTAACTATACAGTATCTATTCATATAAAATCATTATGTCTACAGGCAAACATGAATTTCTTATAATAATCATCAAGATTCATAATAGTGGAGTTACTTATATGAAATGGCTTCAATATAAAAAATTGTAAAAATTTATAATATATTTTTTTGGTGATAAAAATAGTGCTATATCAACTGCAATTCAAGAATGATTTCTGATGCAATTCTTATATCATTCTGGATTTTGTATTCTGCATTAACTAAAGTATAACTGAACTATTAGTGAAATCAAAAAGTATGTAAAGTTTGATCTTTTGATGTTTTCTATTCTTTGTCAATGTGATTGAACAATTCAATTCCATAACATATTTTCTAAGTTTGAGATTGCCAATTAAAAGGCTTAGAGCCACATTATCTGCTGTAAAAATATACTGACAGTTACCTATACAGTGTTATGTATTGCGAATATTATACAAAAATCAAAGATAATTCCGAAAGAATTTCTAGGTCATATCAGAAAAGTGGGATCCTATTTCGATTCTTTGAAAAATATCAAATTGAAAAACTCATTAAACATGTGAAAATTTATAATGTAAGGGATAAAACTATATTTATGGTGTAGATTCAGAACTCCGTGAAATGTAGAATTGTGAACCAGCTAAAATGTTTATTGCGCAGTATAAAAAAAAATGTATAAATTTAACGTTGCTTGATTAAACATTTTTTTACTATTGTGAATATTTTATTAATAAATTTATTTTTGGAAAATAGCCAGCGCCAACTTAATAAAATAAAAATCATTGGAGTAGCAGGGAAACATTTCGGGCCCTCATAAAATGAAAGTTTCCATACTACCTAATGCTAATTTTTACTATTGCTTCTATGATTTCTGAAATAAATTAACTCACAAATTTGGTTCTATATTTGCATCCCATATATAAATCATACCTTTAAGATAAATAAAATTTATTATTAATATTATTACATACAGTAAACATTTCATACAATTTTACACGTATCTATTCACAAGATTTTTTTTTAATAATGTTCTTACAAAAAAAAAAAAAAAAAAAATGGTAATTAAGTTAATATTTATGAATATATAAAAATTTTAATATATTACATTGATGAAGTATGGCCATGTGACGAGCTTATAGATCCTCGAGTTCTTTGAATTAAATTTTCTAATTGAAAAGAACCATTATTCCCATCGGAAAGTATTGATTCATTATCATCACACGACCCTGTATCATCATCGCTTGAAGAAGCTGAATCTCTTGCCTGAAAATTTAAATACTCATCATTTTCTCTTTGTAACAAATGATTATTATTATATGGCGGTATATTATTATTTGATGTAAAAGGTTCAACATAATTTTTGAATGAGCTATTTGATGGTGATTTTGACAAACTTCTTTGTAATATTGCATCGGCCCTAGATTCATATTCATTTGAGCTTGGTTCAATAAAATCTCCTCCAAAATCTTGTTCGTTTATACTTGGTATTTGATATGTTGAAGCTAAAGTCATCGCTCTTCCATTTATACTACCGACGCTACCACTACTACTAACTACATCATCACCAGGAAGGAAGTATTCATTCAAATCTTGTAATTTGGATACAATTTCTCGGAATCGATATTCCCTTGTAGGAACTTCTTCAACGTAACCTTGTGTTGTATCTTCAGTAAAGAATTGGTAATCCTGATCTTGTGGCGTTACCTTACACGTGTAACATACTGCATGTACATTTTCTCTTGTAACTTCCATATCTGTAGTTCTATCAGGTATCGCCCATCCTGATTCATCAGGTTCACCAAAAAGTGTTGCCGTTCCTTCTACATTATTTCTTCTTCGTGTTGCAATACTCATCCTAAGTATTTGCTTATCTTTTGGTCCTCCGGATATTGATATGGTTTCGTCAAGAACTTCTAAAGCTTCTTGTGAATATTGAGTTTGTAAAAGTCGAAGTAATGGTAATATTAGTTCTGATCCAATAGTAACAAATTCCTCTCTTTTTGTATTGATATGAGGTAATAATATTTTAATAATGATCATAGTCTTTAATTTGTAATATTGTAGTTTATTTGATAAAAGACTCATGAGAAATAATAATGTTTGTACTTCATAATCTGGAAAATAGTTATCTTTTATACACAATATTATTTGCTTTAAAAAGTCATCTTTAGTGCGAAACTTTCCTTTAATAAAAGATGTTAACACTCTATTAAGATTTTGCCGATCTTGATGTTCTGCAAATTCTGACAAATAAGTCGCCCATTGTTTACATTCTTCTCGTATTGTTCCATCCTCTAACGAATGAACAAATCTTGGAAGATTTGCGAGAATGAGATATAAAAGTCTTCCATTACTTGGATCAATTAATTGGTCATCTCTTATAAATAGTAATTTCTTTAACATTTCAAATGTTCGATGACATGCCGTAGCAGAACGAATTCCTTTCATTAACAATGGTTGTATTCCATAAAATTGACCACGCCATTTATGTTTTGGAAAGAAATTCCAAAACAAATTTTGATTTTCCTCATCTGATAAATCAAATTTATCTACCAATTTATCCAATATAGATAATGCTTCCAAGTATTCGGGCTCATTAATTGTTTGAAGACATGCAATAATAGCCCATAATAACTGAGGAAATATTTCTTTTGTACCAGGTTCAAGCCAATCAACGACATGACTTAATGTAATCAAAATCTCCAATGCGAAACCTTGAAAATCATCTGAATTATCTGATATAGTGTTTGATAAACGTGCGAGTACATCTGCAAGCATATGTTCATTAAATACGGGATTCAAAGAGCGGAATATTTGAAATGAACGACAAGCTATATGTCGAACTGGACAAGAAGTTGCCCATTTTAATGCCATTTCACCCCACATTTGTCTAAGGTCTTCTTTGTTACTTTCACCATAAACGACAATACCGAATATGTTAACAACATCTTTAGACAACTTTTCCAAATCAGCAAGACTACTAATCGTTCGATTATGATAAGTTATATCTTCGTATTCCCATAGTCGTGAACCTTCTTTGGCTTTTAATTCTGTTACTAGAGAGCGCGCGACTTTAACTACTTCAGGATAAACACATTTACTAAGTATAACAGAATGAATCAAATTCACCAATAATGATCGAGTTTCTTCACTAATGAGTGGATTAACCGCATCCAGCTGTACAAATAAAACATGGAGTAACCTTGGAAGATGTAACTCAAAATCTGGTTTAGCTTCAATTGCCATATCGACCATATATAACATTGCCAGCTGCCCTGATGAAAAAATAGGTCGTTTATTATGTTGAGGCATTGCATCTTCAATCTTAGAAAGATACATGCCACCTGTTTTTAATTCTTCAATGTCAATATCCTTTTTTGGTTCTTTCGGTTGAGGAGTCATTGATTTTGGTGTTATTTCATTAATTAGAGTTTCAATTACAGCAGAACATGTAGCAGTGCGTCCCAAATAAATGAACACTCTTTTTGCATGTAAGACAAAGATAGGATTTCTTTTTTCCAATCCAACGTCAATTAAATATTTGACAATTGCGCGAACATTTCGAACATATTCCCCAATAACTAATTGCTGCCAAAGTTTTTCGATTTCCTTGATAAACAAATCTCCGTATTTAACAGTAATGAAAAAGAGATTTGATATCATTACAAAAGTGGTAGTCTGTAATTCATAATTGTCAAATAGCAATTCAACATTACGAACCCAAGGTACTAAATAACAAAGTACATCTTTTTTGATTATATCCGGGACAAATTCAAAACGGTTTGTTATCTCTGAGAGCATATAATGAGTTTCCTCATATAAATCTTTAAAACTTTTCGGTTTTTGATCATTAACCGAATGATCTATACGATTCCGTTTTTCTTCGTCTCTTTTACGAACTTTTTCTGCAAGACGTGCTGATAATTGAATTTGCGCTTGTTTGTAGATTGAAGATAATTGACTTGTGATACAAACTTCGAATTCATCAGAGCAAGTCTCACCAAAAAACCTTTTTTCTATAATCTTTAATAATCTAAGAGCAGTCTGACGAACTTCTAATTCAGCATCCCCAATTTTAAAAAGAGCCAAAGCCATTATTTTACATGCTCTTTCACAAGGGTATTCATTTTCTCTAAAAAAAATTTCTGCTACAGCGAGAAAATAACCTTGTGTGCTTTTAAGTGTTGGTTTTCCCGAGTAACAATGTCGAATTGCAATTTCAAGAAATTGTGGCACGGAGGAATTTGATATTAATAAGCCTTCAAGAGCTTTTCTGTTTAATGGAAAGAAAAAAAGTTTATTTTTAAAACAACAATTAAACTAACTTTAAGAATCAAATAAATTGACTAACCTTGCAATGGGATGAAGTTTGTCTTGAAGATTCTCAAAAACTGATTGAATCCATGCAAATACGCTATTAGCATCAAGTAAAGGTGATTGAGACTTCTTTGGTGAATTCTTATCATTCATAACTAAAGGTCCTTTCTAAATCATTGAGGTAAACATTAATAAAAATAAACCATATTTCAAATATTTCCTAAAAAAAATTTACATACACATAATGAGGCCATAGCATTCAAAGCTGCAAATTCCAAAGATTTTCGTTCACCTTCCACAGTAGTCATCGGACGTCTATCTTCAGAATCCTTATATTGATCCATAAACATGTTAATCATTTTAGCTTCACTTGCTTTATGTTGCGATCCTCTCTTACCATGACCGCACCAATCCTCAATCATTAAGTAAAGTGAAGTTCGGTTAAAAGGGGATATTATTTCACTATCAACATTTGCTGAGGATATCCCATCATATAATTTTTCAACGACTCCACAAAAGTACATACGAAGTTTATTCCATTCCCACCAATCCGAAGTAACTTCAGGATCTTTAAGGAATAAATGCGTTTCATTAACAAAATCCATTATCCATTTTAAAATTGTCGTATCACGTATGTATTCTTCTTTAACGAGGAAATGAGCGGTGAGTTGATATACATGAGCTAATTCAGATCGCAGCTTGTCATTTTTTCGAGCTTTTTTGTGAACATTTGAATATTGCTTGCTTGTTCTAGACTTGTATTCTTCACAGACTTGTTTAAAATATGGTTGCATGTCTTCGAGTAGCACTTTGTACACATTTTCATTAATATTGCCTAAAGAGGTTACCACAGCATTGCTGATTTTGCTCTCTGAAGCTAAGAAAGGTAAAACCATTTTAAATAAGGACCTAGCAGACATTGTGCGTTCTGATGATGGTTCAGAACGACTACGACCATTTGTCCAAATTCGATCTACGTAATTATCTGTCATAGTTGAACAAGCTACAAGTAAATAAAATTTCCATTGTTCAATAATATCATCCGTTGCTGCTACTGGCATTTTTGGATAATGAAATTTTGGCATAGATAAAGATGTAGTAGGAATACGTGCTGGTGCATCTGCAGCGTTAATAATAGAATTCTGCATTTGCAATAATCGAGTACATACATTATTTCGACATAAAGCTACTGTAACTGGAAAATATTCAAAACATATTTTCATAAAATTTGGAAAACATCTTGACCATATTCTATTTTCATTTGCATCATCACTTTCAATTAATCTTAATAAAATGTCTCTTTTTCCTTCTTGTTGATGTTTTTGAAGTAGAACATGTTCAATGATCGATAAAGAATTCTGTAAATCGGTATCAAAAGTAATCAAATCTCCCCCTCCACGAGTAAGAACATGAATTACTCGAGAATACAATTGATCATTTTCTTTAGTAGCGGAATAGAACAATTTTATTGAAGCACTATTAATTAGTCCATGTTTATCAAGATTTTTATCACATATGGTTCTACCATCATCATCTACTCCCGAGATACCGGATACTTTACTTTCACTACTCGCAGAAGTATTTCGACGTACTCGTTTAGAATGCTTTTTATCATTCCGCTCATCAAACTCTCGTTCAAGATCAGCAACGAGATGGAGTATATTGATTGCGTATTTCCGTATAAGACACGAGGTGCTGCAAAGAAAAAACAACCCATTTGCTTCAGCTTCTTCAATAATTGTCCATATGCTAGGATCTTCTACATCATTAGACACTTTTGGTGACGTAGTTGTAGAATTTGAACGATCTGGTATTTCATTTGGATTGTTTTGTTGTAATTGCATTAACCAAATACGAAGTAAATCCAAATATAACCGCAATACGCCTCCATATTTAGTTCCATTTCCTGGATGCTCTCCAGTTAAGATATCGGTATATTTGTCGTCAATTCTATATACAATGCGGGAAAAAGCCATAACAACTATCGCAGCTCCACATTGATATGCAATTCTCCGTAATGCTAAAGCAGAAGAAACAGCGAGATCTGAATCAAGATGAACGGTATATTTACATAACATTTCGACCAATCTGTAATTTGCTGTCCTATTTGGTAACAATCGTGGAAGTGAATCAACATAATCTTTTAATAAAGTCAAATACGGTTTTTCCTTTGATAAGGGAACACTCATTGAACTGTAAGATGTTGTACTTGCGCTTTCACTCACTGAACTAACAGCACTTACAACGGTAGCTAAAGAAGAAGGGGGAAAAGCTGTCCGACTAGTCTGAGGTTTATCATCCAACACAGGAGTAAATCCAAAATGTGAATCTAATATTATGGCAATTTTATGAGCTATCTCACAAAATTTATCAAAATGTTCTTTTAAACCAACGCGATTGAAAATTTCATCCGGAAGAACTTCAGATGTAAATTTCACTCCAGTAAAATTCTTTAGTGATATTAGGTCAGTATTGCTGGGGAATGCTGGTTTCGATTCAGAAGATTGTATGTTTGACAATAAAAGCATAAAAGACCGAATCCCAATTCGCATTCTATCAGTCATTATATAATCAATTGATATCTTAGATGATGTTAAAATGTCCGAGTTCATTAATACAAAAATTAGATTTTTCATGCAAAATTCATAATGTTTCATTCCAATGAATTGAACAAATTGTACAAATAAATCTAAATTAGTTTCAGAAGGCACAATGCTTCTTCGACCTGAAGGGAAAATAACTTTAATTATCTCTTCTAGCCTCTTATATGTGGATGTTGTCCCTTCATAGCATCGATATAAATATGTCCATAAAAGTCTAATAACACAACCCATAGCCATCTGACGCAAGGATTTATCCTATTGAAAAATATTAAAAAATATCCATTAGATTGGATTTGATGCGTTAACACCTTTATAAATTTTTTTGTTAATATATAAATGATAACCTTAAATCTTGCGTAACAACTACTTAAACATTCGTTTAAACGGGTAAGAAAATAATCTCTCTGACTGACACATAGTAATGTGGTAAATAGTGGATATGCAACCTAAATAATAATAAATAAAAAAAGATATATGTACATTTGTTATTTTTCATTGGTTCGCTGATTATACGTAAATCCTGTTTTACTTGTTTTCCGAATATGTGTGATCTAATCTCTTTAAATATTACTATTAAAAACAGTTTTTTTCACTCACTCGCAAATGTCGCGGTTTGAAGGTCATTTTCCATGCTTTAGGATATATCATCTCTACAGCTTTAACCCAAGCCGGGACATTTACTTCCGATTCTGCAATCTAACAGGGGAAAACAATAAGTCTTTTTTTTTTTTTTGAAATTAGTTTCATGCCCGATAATAAATTCTGACTTACTCCTGCAATCGGCATTAATAATCGAACAAATAATTCGGCATATGCATGTTTTATTCTTACACCATGTGCTGATTTTAGAAATCCAGCCAAACTCTGTAAAAATTCCGCTGTTTCTTCTAATGCTTCACTTGGATATATCTATCCAAATATATTAGTTGATTTTTTAAACCTTGTAAAAAAAAAAAAAAAAAAAAGAAATATAAAAAAAAACCTACCTTTAATTGTAAGTGGTGCATTCCCTTAATTAATAACTCGACTTTCGTTTCATGCTCTTTTATCGCATGTGGAGGCAATTTCATATAACTTTCCAACTTTGCTATAAATCTATCAGATACAGACACAAAACGTATCTTTGATAGTCCACCTATAAGTTCTGCAAATAATTCATAAACAGCATATATATGTCTCGACCTTTGTATTTCTTCTCTATAATGAATTTAAGTAAGAATTGATGAATAAAATTATAAATTAATTATTTAAAATACATGCGTATCTCAAAAATAAAAACTTACGGCTTCGTTTCTAAAACAAGTTTAAATACAAGGTCTTCCATTTGTTTACCCACATCATCCCGAAGAGTTTCTGGTTGTATTTGTTTTACTATTTCGATAAGAGTGCGAGACACTATATATAAGGTAGCTTGCTATCATTGAAAAAAAAAGAACAAATAAGTAAAAAACTGTCTTTATTTTAGTATAAATTGAACTTTATTATAAATTAAATTGAATACCCTTTTTCGTTCAAGAAGAATATTTTCAATTTCTTTATTTCGATTTATTAATGCAGTATCACTCCTAATATGTTAAAATTAAATTGATTAAGTAATTCAATATATAAAGAAATTTAATCGAGTCACTTACAAATTGCGCTTATGCGATGGTGCATCCGGAATATCTTGCTTTGAATCTTGTCTTTCTCTCCTCCAATATAAAACAGCATCAATTACTGGTTTTGGTTTATGTCTTGCGATATATCCTAAAGAGTTTAATAGCTTATCAAAAGCTTGATCAACACCAGGTCCTAAATGGACAGCAAATTCTGGCTCGTGATCCTGAATAAAAATCATGATAAAGGAACAGTCGCTTTAGCAAACTTGATAATTTTTAAACGAAAATCTATTATTCAAATTCATACCACATTATGATTCATTATGATAAATAACTTCTTTTCAGCAACTTTGGCAAACTGCCTAAACAAAATGCTCAAGGCATATTCAGCTGGTGTTTTCGGTTCCAACGGCAACGACGTACGATTACTTGTAGTCGTATTATCAACAGTTGGACACGAAGGAACAGTAGTATGATTAGGAGTACCATGATCCGAGCTTGTAGCGACATTAATAGGGTAATACCCCAGACCGTTACTGTTAAATTGTGAAGAATAAGGTGATAACACAGAAGTCCCGGTCTCCGAAGCTGACGGAGGGCCTGTCGTTGGCGAGAATACTATATTATTTAAACTACCAGTGTTCTCTTCTGGTGAAAAGACAACCGGGTAACTAAGTCCAGTCGAAGTTTCTGCAGCACTTGTATCATTTGCCGCTAACGCTTGAGACGAATTTAACATAGCAGAGTATGGATGTACACCCATTTTTAAAATATTTATTATTTGTTTTTGTATTTATTCAAGACAGGGGGTTATTATCTAGTTCTTTCGTTAAAAGTTGTTCGCTGGAAGCCGAGAAAACAGCTTTACCAGCCAAAGAATATTGCCTTTAAAAAACGAAGTGTAGTTTTTTTGTTTATGATATTTTTGTGCTCGCAATAATTTTTTGTTACAAAGATTTACTGCGGCAGTGTAATTTTTCGCGATCACGGGTTTTCATATTCTCAACCAATCAGAAAACAGAAATCTTGACGCGTAGCAACGGCGCCATTCTTCTTTTTATTTTCGACTGGAAAACGAACTTGATTCATTGGAAACGTAATAAACCCGGCATAGGCCATAGCATTTTTCTTTGCCTTCTGATTTACAGGATCTAATTCATCATTTTTAGATTAGATCTTTACATAAATAAGGTTAACAGCAATAATACTTCTATTACTTCCAGAAAATTTCTAAAAATATTTTATTTTGGCATTTAATATAATCAAGTAATAAACTTTATCATAATTTGGTGAATAAATATACAGTATAATTAGTATTTAGTACCAATAACATTTCAAACAATTTAATTTTTAAAAAAACTTAAATATTTTAATTATAATTTATTTTCAAAATAATAATATTTTTATGAACTTTGATCTAAATAACACCTTCTTAAACTATATATCAGAATTCCTTAAAATTTTTTCATTTCATTAAAAATTGATGAAAGATTCCAATCAACTATGGAATTTAGAAGATGAGTATTTTTTAACCAGAAATCTTCAAAAAATTCCTTAAAATGTGCAAGTACACCCTGATGATAATTTTCTTTTTTTCTTAAAATTTGTAGGAAGGCATGAGCACCAAGCCTATAATATAAATAAACATTTAGTATAATTAATTCACTTAGTATTTAATCTATAATCTATTAAATCATTAAACTAAATTTACCACATGACTTCTTCCTTTAATATATCAAAGGTGCACTCGCCCTGATTTCCGGTTTTGCACAGCATGCAATATGCAGCATTAATGGTGTTATGCACTACCTCTATAATACATTAATAAAAAATGTTGGAATTAAAAAATTAAAAAATAATTTACAAATTATAAAACTTAATACATACCAGCTTCAAATTTTTCATTTCTTTGGGATCCCTGTCTGGGCATCCCTTTTACATAGTGATGGAACTTCATTGCCGCCAAAAGGAAGTTCTGATATATATTTAACATGGTGTTTTCCCTGGTATTCAACGACGTGTCATAGAAGATCCTATGATACTTTGCCGTTATAAATCTGATTTAAATAAATAATCCATTAAAAATTTAATACATTTGACAAAATTATAATATCAATATATACTTACTCAACCATTTTTTGTTTTAAAATTTCACCAGGGTTTTTCATTTTTATAGTCAAGGTATCAGCGATATCTAATCAAATTAATATTAGTAAATTAGTAAATTCTAAAAAAAAAGAATACAATACTAAAATACCCACAAGAAAAAGCATATCGCGAATAATCAGCCTTGACATTTAAGGTGCGAGTATTAATAAGCAACCCACACCATGGAAAATCTTAATTAAATTTCAATTAATATATTAAATTTATATATGAAAATCAAAATCAAAATAATGAAATAATTATTTACCTCCTGAATTATCAACTTTATTTATTTTTTCATTTGAGATTTCCAGATCAAAGTTCACCATACTTTTCTTATTATTTACAATGCACCTGTATTTAGGGTGTCCCTGATGCATTGCTGTAATAAATTTTATAACATTCTCCTTGTTTGTACTTATATATAAAAAGTCATCAAGCAGATGAAGCAAAATCTATTATAAAATAAAGTAAAAAATACTTCAATTATTAACCAAAAAAATCTATATATTTAAAACTAATACTTACTCCATTATCATCCTTTACAAATTGAAGTTCAGAATGCTCCATAACTCCATAATAAATGCTACATAGTAATGATGATAATATTGATCCTTGTGGAATGCCAACTTTTTGTATATAATATTTGTCTTCAGCCTTTATAAATACATGCATTAATAAATTTCAAAATTTTATTATTATTAAATATTTGAATTCATTTGCTATACATAACTTACCTTTACAATATTTTGTCGAATATGCTCCTCTAACTGTTTAAGAACACCTTCTAAATCTTTATATGATTCTTTGACATTTTCAATAAGAATTGCATCCTTATATCTTTGAGCCAATTCAACAGCATATTTTGGAAATGATATAAAACCCTCTAATATATATATTTTTTTTTTAAAAAAATAATATAGGAAACTAAAAATAATTAAACAATTTAATAATAATAATAAAATAAAAAAAGTCTTACCTCCATTGTGAACATAATGATTGTGTCTTTTACGGATATTTTTACCTTCTGAATGAACAGCATCATATCGATTTACCACATATTGTGTCTAATAAAATAAAACAAATATTTATAAATATTACATTATTAAAACCAGTAATTATTTATTATTACATATAAACCTTGGTTAACACATTAGCACGAATTATTTCCATAAGCTTGTCATGATCAATTGTTTCAAAACAGCATTTAACGTCAACTTTAGCAAAATAAAGGTTACAATCGGTTTTATTGGTCAAATATTGCTTGAATTGTTTTAAGCACTTATGAACTTCATTGTAACTAAATATAGATCCATTCAACAACAATGGATTATTTTCCTATTTATGAAATTTAAGGAAAAAGAAAAAAAGATTTTATATCAATTAATAAAATATTATAAATTTCAATAATGAAGTTTCAAACTAAACCTTTTCATAATTCAAAATTTGAAAAGTTGTATTCAAAATAGCATTGATCGATTGCGATCGTTTCAAATCTTTACGAATGGTTTTGGAAGATGATTCTACCTTTTGAAATAAAATAACAAATTATAATCACTTCTATTAAAAATATCAAACAGTACAAAAAATCTTACAGTTTTATGCATTGGACATTTCATATTAATAATAGGTCTAAGATTTCCTTCATCATCTTTAGGGATAAATGTTATTTTAGAATAACCAAATATCCTGCCATTTAATATTTCGGTCACTTTTTCCGATGGAATTTCTTCAAATGCAGAATTTTTCAAGGGTTCAAGACCTTGTTTGAACATTTTTGACCAAACTTCTTGTCGATAGTAAAATAATCGACATTTATGTTTGGCATTATGTGTTATATGAAAGTTTAACTATATTAAATAATAAGGATATCATAAATATCTTACAGATAAAAAACAAATAGACCGTTTCTGAATGGTTAATTTACCTTAAGGAGCGGAATTACAAAACATTCAAAGATCCACCAGATAAATTCATGCAATACCTCAACGCGTTTCAATCTTTCTAAGTTATTACATGATTTTTTACTACCAGGTGGCACAAGCCATTTACATTCATTGATCTAAATATTAAATTTTAAATTGATAAACATATTATTTCAAATAAATTAAACGACTATATAAACAAACCTTAAACCCCTGAAGAACTTCATGTAATGACAAAACTTCAAAACGACGACGCTCAATAAATATTCCGACCATTTTATAAATTAAAGTCTTATTATTTTTGTTACCCCAGAATTCCGGTGGAATTATAAAATCCAAGACTGCTTTAACAAACATTGCAACCTAACGGTTTTATTAAATAATAATTTTTTTTTTTAGAAACAAAAACATGGAAAGAATCAACGTGTGATTGCAATATAATAATTACCCAGTGATGTGCACTGGAAACATCCAATTCTTTTAATTTTTATTGGAAGTTTCCAATGCACATAGATATATATACATATCAAATAAAAAAATAATATGTATTATAATGTATTGAAAATTATGGAATATTGAATTGGAAGGAATTGAAGCTTCTAACGCAATTACCTGATTATCATTGCAAAAATCCACACTTTTTTCATTTGCATTTGATTTTCCCACAGTCTAATGATATTAAATAGTTAATCATTCAAATGTTTTATAAATAAACTAGAAGTTAAAAAGAAATAAATTACTTGAATCGGACAGTGAGTATTAAGCAAGTGCTTATATTGGCATCTATTATGGCGCTCAATTATATGATTGACATATGGAAGAAGATGCTGTAAATGGTCTGGAATTTCACAATGTGAATTCTATTTTTTTTTATAAATGATAAAATATGAACTCTTTTTTTTGGAAAATAATTGTTTAAAATCCTAATTAATGAAATTTACATTGAGTTCCTTTTCCCTGTCCATATAAATGTTATAATTATATGCCGTATTGAAGGATCTATTAGTGAATACATTCTTGAGACCAAATTGCCTTGGAAAAATATAATGCATCAAAATGTCTGACATGTTATTCTTTCCGGAAAACTTTATCACATTAAGGATGTCTAACAAAAATAGATTCAATCAAAATAAAATTAAATTAGTATTCATAGAATAACGAGAAAAAATATTCATGATCTTTTGGTACTTACGTTCTTTTGGAAGACCATACCAAGGTTTCCCATATTTATTATATATTGGAGAACTAAAAAGCATGATTGACCGGGAAAACCACAAATCCGATAAAGAATTTGTGTTAGATACTTTTGCCACTTTACGATCGGTCAAAACAATGACCTTCGAAGCAGAGTTTTCTACATCCTCAATTGGACGTTTCTTTTGAATCTCATGATTACTACTCTCATTTGGCACCACTGAAAACTCATTACTGATGCCAACATTGTCTGATTTTTTCTCTTCAACAACTTTTGATATTTTAACCACATCACGATTATTTAAAATGATAGCCTTGGAAGAGGTTTCTTGAACATGCTCAATTGGACGTTTTTTCTGAGTCTCAGAACTTTTATTTTCATCCGATACAACAAATTCATTAACCTTGAAATGATTTGATGCTTCTTCTGTTACTCTATCAGGATACATAGCTTCCATAATTTTGAAAAAGACCCCTTTAGTCTGTACTTTAAATTTGGTGTAGTTTGATGTTGTATCTTCATTTGTTTCAGTCTTTTGCTCAGCATGGCTTGATACCATATCTTCTTTGGTATCTTTATCGAATTTCATAGTTTCTGCGCATGGATTTTCATTTAATTTAGGGTCATCGATGCTTGAAGTAGTGGTTTGTGAATTCCATTCGTGAGTATTCTGAGATGAAAAAAGGCTACTGTTTTGTGAGCCGAACTCTGAATAACTTGAAGTATAATTTTGTGAATAGGTCTTAGTTTCCTCATCATGTAGTTTCCTGAAAAAGGCGAGAACATTACTTTTACGTTTAGAGACGGGATTGATGTCCTGTGAAACCGTTGATTTACATGAAGTATAATTATCGTCTGGTAGACTACTTTGGCTGAGACTACAGGACCCACCAGAACTCTGATATGAAGAACAAACATCCTGGGTAAATATTGACGTATTTTCATTCTGAGAAGACAGATTGGTGCTTGATGTAGCAATTTGCGGACCGGTATTAAATGGAACACATGCAGCCGTAGTTACAAGAATTTTAGCAGTCTGAATACGAATGAATGTGAATTAATAGCTTAAAAATTAAATTGATAATGTTAATCATGTAAATTCTTAATTTACCTCAGAGACTCCCTTTTTGTTCTTGAGACGTCCGGATGTCGGTAAATTTGGTGGAAGTTTACTTATAGCGGGACCCGTTAATTGAACGTAACATCCATTTTGAAGTTCAAGAAATAAAGAAAAATTTGTCAATAAAAAGACCATGGCTTCTTGGCCGATCCTATTTAATTTTAAAACATAAAAATTTATTTCGATATTTAGATATAATTGATATGAATTAAATGTACCTCGTATAGAGCTTTAACCAGGCCCTAGATTTTCTCATATAATCAACTGTGGAATTGATACCAGTTAAACTAAAACCTTGTGAATTCAAAGTTCTAGGTTTAACGAACCCAAAACGTACTACGTTAATAGCCGAGTTTTTATCAGTCCGATTAACCAAGAAAGCGATAGCTTGATTTATAGTCTACGAATTCACGTCATTTAGATAAAAATAAAATCAAACCGTCAATTTTAAAATAATACTTACAAAATCAAGACAAGAATCTTTCTTAGGGAGTGATTCTTGTTGATCCTTCGTAATTTGAGGAAATCCTCTAGTTGTATCAACATTTATAACTGAGGTTGTGAGAAGTTTTTTGTATTCGTCCTCGTCGTCTTCCTTAACCAACTCAACGTCAGTGTCAAGATGTGGTCGAAGAAAGTCAAGTAGAAAAGTAAGGTTTGAATAATAAACCTTAAGTGTAGAGTTATCAAACTTAGACAATGTAGACAGCGTAGACAATGTGGACATTTTTTTTTTTTTAATGATTTTACAAAGAAAGTGTAATTTGGTTTTTTTTTTTGTTCGAAAGTCTTTTGAATGCAATTATTACGTGTTTTTTACGCGTTTTGATACGCGACATGATTTTATAAATCTATCAATTCCGGCCAAATTTTTTAATTTGCTAGTCAAAATGAAAAAATTTTTTGACGCGTCTTACAAAAATGCATTCTGAAAACGTGTAACTGTGGCAAATATTACCTTCTTGACTCTGTACGACTTACTTTCTTTTGACTCGCATATATCATAATAATCATATATGTAATTTAATATATAGGGTAATTTTTGCGTAACTGTAAAACTACTTATTACGGTAGTAGAAATAAATTTTTACTTCCATAAAAAAAAAATGTTACAGCCTTCAACTATTAAGAGAAGATTAAAAACGCTATTAAATGAACTTAAAAGGGCAAGGCAAATTTGGTCTGAACTTAATGACGATGGTCTTACAATAGCAAATTCCCTCATGAATATAAAATTACAAGAACGGTATTTTAAATCTTAAACATTTGGCCATCCGCAAATGCGTCTTTAATTAGAAAATTTGTTTATTTTAGAAAAATCGATTATTCAACATATTGGAAAAAAGATCTAGATAATCTACCTAATTTAGAAGAAAATTATGAAATCGAAAATTTAAAAGAAACTTTTAAAGATTTGTCACAATCTTTACAATTAATATTTGAAAAAATGGTAATTAAAATATGTATTATTTTTTAATAGAATTTTTTTCGTTAAAAAAAATTTTTTTTAGGGTATGCAATATACAAAAATGAAAAAGCAAGTATTACAAATGGAATCATTACTTGAAGAAAGTTGCGAAAGTTTGGGAGAAGAGTTTACATATAACACATCACTATACCTAACATGTCCGTTGGAAACATTTGGTAACTAAAAAATATATATATCTATATTTTTTAATTCCTAAAATTCTAACATACATACATTTTTAGTCAATAAATCGGTAAACATACTGAATATGTATACGCAAGAATTAAATTTAAAACAAAATATAATTTCATCGATAGAAATAATTAATGAAAGAGATAAGATTATGGTTATGTTATCTAGCTGGTTAAATCAACCCTTCATTAATTATGAAAAAATTAAGGAATTTGAAGAAATTTGTGAAATTGAAATTGATTATGAAGTCACAGTTTAATAAAATGATGTTGGGTCATTAGATCGACTACTTATGGCACTTAAAAATGAGTGGCTTGCAGGCTTGCAGACTTGCAATACTTTGGAAAAATTTCACAAACAATAATGTTTTATTAAAAAACAATGAACGTAAAAAAAAAAAAATCTATTTATATTTAATACAGAAATAATAAATTTCTCTATCCCAAAAAAATGACCAACTCTATATATAATAATATAATGAAATTACAGAGATGAAAATTGTGAAAAAAACAAAATGCGCGTCTGATGATATTGAAGAGGCGCTGTTTATTTGACTCGTACCACATGTACCTAGTAAAAAATTTAAAAAATTTAATTAATTTTTTTTTTTTTTTTAAAAAAAAAAACTTTTTTTTTTGTACTCACAAATAGGTCCATTTCCATTGTTATTATTGCAATTAACGTTAAAATCTTTAAAAGCACATTGAATATCACGACAATTTTTAGCATAATCAAAACATTGTTGAGGAGAAAGTTGAAAATTTATGGGCGGCTCATAGTTCAAAGATTTCGTTTTATTGTGTATTTGGTCAGAAACGGTGGTTTTTGAAGGTAAGGATGAAAGAGGAATTTGAGCGAAAATATTTGGTATAATAGTGTCTGATGGAGGAATATCATGTATTCCTTTTGAAGGTAAATTATCAGAAAATTTAATATCGTAAATGCTTATTCTTACAAGGTAAAAAAATACAATGGACGTTAATGATACAGCAAGGAATGCTATTGAAACCCTCCAAAATGTAAACATTATAACAAATATTTGATGAAAAAGTTGTAGGTAAAAATTTAAAAGAAAGTAATTTATATCGAAAAAAAATGAATATATATCATGGGATAAAAAAAAAAAATTTGATTCCAAATCAAAATTTTTTTTTCGGAGAATGAAGAAAATTTATTTTAACACCAATTTTCTCCCGTGGATTTTCTCAGTTATATTTCTCAAAAAAAAATTTTTTTACGTAATCGTTTGACAAAATCTAGATTACTAATTGATATATATAAAACCAATAATTATTTGTTAAATATTCTTCGATTATTTATTGCATAAATATTTACTTAATTAATATGCTTCCGTTCATCGGTTAAAAGATTAAATTCGTATTGTATCGGATTTACATAACACCGTGAGTTGATCTTTTTTCAGTTTTATCTTTTTTTTTTTTTTTTTATACTACAATTTGTTCAATTATCTAAATTCTATCGTATTTAACTATCATATTAAAATCTTTGCTTATTCATTTCATAATTACACTCCAATAATAAATCTAGGATAAGTAGCACGAATCTAAAAAAAAAAAAAAAAAAAATTAATAATTCTTGGTATATAAAACAAAACAAATTTACACCAACAGAATGCTGATAAACTCACCGCTTCATATAATTCAGGTTTAGTTCTGGCTAAAGCATCCGGATCTTCAGCTAAACATACAAATGTGGTAGCAGTTCCGCTTAATATAATAGAACCCATTATAGCCATCATTTGAAACCCAACAATGAATCCCAAGAAAACGACCAATGGAGTATATCCACTTCCAACGTGATTTAAGAAATGTACGTATAAAAAACTTAATAATGCAGTTATAATTCCCACAAGAATTGCACCTAGAAAAAAAAATTTTTTTAAATAAAATTTACATATACATAGGTTAATATGTATGTCAAAATTTAATTATTATTTACCCATAGTTAAGACTGTGCCAATTAAATTATCATTTATAATCGCTTCAACACCACGATCTTTAATTAATTTCCAAGTATCCTGAAAAGAAAATTAAATTAGATAAGGGTTGAAGTTAAATTAGACCAAGTTTTATTTTAACTCACCTTTGCCTACATGATATAATTTTGATCAAATAAAATGTAAAGTTAGTATGATAATGATAATTGAAACAAATGATTAACAAAAATTTCTTACAGATTCCCGGAATGACTTTCCGTAAATCGCAACTTGTGTATAAGCATAAAAGTTAAAATATTGCTACAATGATAAACAATGAAAACGATATATGAAATTAATAAAGAATACATTAATAAACGTCATGATAAAATTTTATAACCTTTCTTACCAATAATGAATCGATCATATTAACTATTACTGAGGCACATGCAAAACAAAAAGCCCCAAACGGATTATCCGATTCATTTGCAGCAATTCTCAACAAGGCACGAATAACTTGTAATATGGCTACTATTAAACTTCCAAAACAAATACTACCAAAACTTGTAGTTGAAGCACGTTTTGCACTTTTTAATGTAGGCATAGAAGGTACTCCTCCAGTTGTTCCTTCGAGAAAATAATATGTTGCAAAAACTCCTGAAGTTGTAACATGTATCCAAGTTTGAATAACTTGTGAAGTCCAATAGAAAGAGAATAATAAAAATATATCTATAACAACTATTCTTCCAGTTTGACATCCTCCTGTTGCAGGTAAATTACCATTATTTGAATTTGCTCTGCAAGCTTCCGGATACCAAACTTGATATGCAGCTATTAGAAAAAAAACACGTGTAATAAACAAATAAAAATACGCGTTATAATATAAATGGTACAAATGCATTATAGCCAAAAAAAAAAAAAAATTTCATTCATGCGAACTACAAATATTGTACGCTTAAAAAAAAAAAAAATTTAAAAAATGATTTATACCAATAATTGTGAAAATCCACCATACTGTGAATAAAGTCTCAATAAATAAACCAAAAAATGCAACAAGAACCATGCTCTTGTACTTCTTTGTTATATCTGTTACAGTTTTCAACATGACAGATGAAAATGGTATCAATGGTTTCCACCTAAAAAATCAATTGTTACACTTACTGCGCCATCTAAATTCATAGTAGATAAAACGTGAAATAATAAATACCAGAACCAAAACAGAGTATAGAATATAGCCACAATAACTGTAAGGATAGCCATACTAAGATATCTCATGGCAATGAAATAAGCAGCCATTGCCCAATATAATATTATCGAAATAAGAAATGTTCCTTTGATAAATTGTTTTGGGAATCTATAAAATTAATTTTTTTTTCTTACTGAATATTTTTCTTTTACAAAAACAAAAACCAATATACATAACATATATAATATAATACCTTTCTGCAAAAGTCAAGTAGATTATGCTTAGAACGAGGCCTACTCCCACGCAAACTAATAATAGCCAAATTGTACTCCAATTCAATGTGATCCTTTGAACGGAATCGGATAATCCACTACGTTGGATTGCTGCATAATTTCTTAGGGCTAACACCGATACAGCAATGAATGCAAAGAAATGTAATAAGAAAAGAATAGCGGCCCCTGCATAAAAGGAAACAAATCATGAATATTATCAAAATGATAAAAATAATAATAATAAAATTCATATACATACATAAATCCTGATATTTTGGTCTTGGATTGAATTTATTATTTGTTTCAACATTATAATTATTATTTTCTTCATCACCGCCCATAGACTGAGCTTGTGAAAATGAAGGTGGAGGAGCTGACTGAGGATACTGAGGATATTGAGGGTATTGAGGGTATTGAGGATTATTTTTATGTTGATTATATGGATCCGTTGGAGGCGGATAGTATTGTGGAAATTGTCCACCAGCATAATTTGGTGGTTGCCCATGTTGTCCGTAAGGTGGTTGTTGCATAATTAAAGAAAAAAAACCACTAAAATAATTGTTTTTATTAAATCTTTTTATAAAAGGTAAATCGATGGGAAAAAGTTTTTTTTTGACAATTTTAAAATTTGTTTTGATATATATAATAAAATTTCCATTTTTTCCTTATCATTTATCGATTAACTAAAATCATATCATGTATACGTCATATGGCATCTTAGTAATTAACGTTTGTTTACTAACCCATTATAGAATGATTGTACTACATAAACCTTAAATCCAAATCAGGCGATGTGTCGAATGATATATAGAAATCCTTAATTTCTTATGCTAAATATTTTTATCAGGTTTCTAGTTAGGAGATTATGCCGACTACAGGTAAAATATATTATACATGAATTCATTAATTTCATTTAATTATTTTTTGATTTAACAAAGGAATTTTTTTAAATAAAGATTATGAAGAGTGTCTTGAGTTTGCAACTTCACTTGCCCAAGAATGTGGTCAAATAATTTTGGAAGCATCGAAAGCACGTTATTCAAAAACAAATAAAATTTATGAAAAAAGTGGAAATCCTTCTGATTTAGTAACCGAAACTGATAGAATAGTAGAAGAATTAATAAAAACCAAAATAAATTCAAAATTCCCTGAACACAGGTAATTTCAAATTTAAAAATTTGGGAAAGAAAAAAAAAAAAAAATTTTTTTTTAATTTATATATATGTTTGTGTTAGGTTTATTGGAGAAGAAATGACTGCAGCCGGCCATCAATATGAACTAACTAATGATCCAACTTGGATTGTTGATCCGATAGGTAGGAATATAATATATTAAATTATTGAAATAATATTGATTCTAATACAACTTAATATTTCAGATGGAACAACTAATTTCGTTCATGGGTAAAGTTTTTTTTACGTTACATCATTTCCTTGAGAAAAACACTATATTAAAAAATTTTGTTTGATTTCTGCAGCTTTCCATTCGTTGCGGTGTGTATTGGATTAACGTTCAACAAAGAACCTGTAGTTGGTGTAGTTTTTAATCCATTCCTCAATCAAGTAAAATACTTTTTTATTCAAATTTCATAAAAAAAAAAAAAAAAAAAAAAAAAAAAATCTCATTTTTTATCAATAGCTATTTACAGCACGTAAAGGAAATGGAGCATATCTTAATTTCAATACAAAACTTCCTTTATCAAGTCCAAATCCACCACTTAATTTACCACCAAGTTTGTCACAATGTTTAATAGTAACAGAATTTGGTAGCGATAGATCTCCAAGTACTATAGGAAAAAAAGTTCAATCAGTACATAACATGATTTCAAAACCTGGTAATGTTACTTGGAGTAAAAAAAACGCTGGATTAGTTCATGGTATTAGAAATCTTGGTAGTGCCGCTTTAGATATTATGCAAATTGCAAAGGGTGAAGCTGACATGTTCTGGGAAATTGGTTGTTGGGAATGGTATGTTTATTTGTAATTTAATATTATATTATTATGAATATCAATTTTAATGTTAAATTGTTTTTTTTTAGGGATGTAACAGCTGCCATTATTATATTAAGAGAAGCAGGTGGTCTTATGGTTAATGGCAATGGTCCAAATGAAGGACCTGTTGATATATTAGGAAGAAAGTATCTAGCTGTAAGAGCTGGTTCTCCATGTGCCGGTGATGAGACTTCCGAACAAAGTCAATTAAGATTGGTTAGAGAACTTTGGAACGTCGTCGAAGAAATTGATTGTCCAAGGAATTAATTAAACTAGTTATTAAATTAGCACACATATTTAAATAATAAATTCTAGATTAAATTACTTTAATTTATTTATCAAGCCTTTGTTGAATAAATCACTTATTTATTATTTCAATGTCTCCATATTTATTCGTTTTAATTTTGCCTTCACCATATAATTCTTCAAAATCTTCTCTTGTTCTTGGTATGATTTCATTAGAAGATTCACCATCAAATGTAGGGTTTTGCTGCTGTTGTGCTATCTTATTCTTTTGACGAATTTTATCCCAAGTGGATAAACCTGAATTCTCTGCTTTAATATTATCCCAAGAACTACTATCATTATTATTATCATCTTGCTGTGAAGATGATTGTTGTTGTTGTCTTCGTGAAGGGGTTTGTGGTGACCTATATTTTGCCCATGAAGATTGTTGTTCTGAAAAGAGGAATTTATTTCATTAGAATTAAAATATTTATTAATCTTATTTAATAAATTAAAATAACTTTTCGTTACCGTTCTCATTATTGGTGAGATCTTGATTATCAGGTGTAAATTCATCTAATAAAGTGGATGATTGATCATCATCATCTCTTTGTTCTTGATTTTTTCTTGGAGGAGGAATATTTTGTTTTAAACTTCAATATTATATATATACAAAAAAAAATATATATAACTCAATTAGACATTTTATAATTTTCACATGATAATTTTAATTGATACTTTACTGAGCACGTTTAATCTCTTCGAAAATTCTTTGAGAATTTGGTAAAGATTTAATGGTTCGTATTCCAGCAGCTGTTCCTGTAACGAATCCTATTTGACTTCCCAACGTCATTGATCCAAAACATATTGCTAAACTTAAACCAAGAGAATATTTTTTTATTCTAGCTATAAATTGAATATTTTAAAGTTAAAATATAATTTTTTATTTATTTAAAAAAGTTGAAATTATATAATATATACATACAAAAATAAGCACCAGTGAGGGTTCCTGCAAGTGCTCCAAGTCTTGCTAGAAAATAATAAAGAGAAAAAAGAGTTAAGCAAAAAAACATACATTTGTAAATATAATTATAGCTTGGAATAGAACAGAGTTAAGTTTGAGCATTTCATAAAACAAACACACAATGATTCTGTACTTGTGATTTCGCTTTACGAAATGCTGCTCGTTCTTCCTCTGAAAGATTTATTTCTTTAATTCTATCTTCTAATATTATAATACGGCTATTATTACTACCCGAAGGCATTACGGACATTATTATTTTTAAAAATAACGAGAATACGAGATAATTAATCAAGTGACACAAGATTAGTAAATTTATGGTAATTGTGCCGCAGCCGAATAGCCGCGTAAGGCGCGTATAAACGGTTTTTTTTTTAAAAAAAAAATCGTAATTCGATTCGACTTTATTCAATAATTTGTCATTTCATAATAGCCAACTTCCATATTTATGTTGATAAATCATAATCCAAAATATTCCTGAGCCTCTAATTTGGTGTTGTTAAACAATTTGGTTTGTCCATCAAAGGTAAACAGTTGAACCGAACCATGATGTACAGTATCTATTACTCCTACTGCTCCTTACAACAAATCCATCAGTATTAATTATATTAGTAAATTAGTAAAAAGTTTTTCACTCCACCTTCTACCATTCGTACAAATCATAGTAACAATTGATTGAAGTGGAAAGTGGAAACAAAAGTTTTACATTCATGAACATTAAATACAAATGTTCCAATTAAATCTCAAGTTGACGCCTCCGCATCAGAGTTTCCTATGAGAAAAAACTCATGTATGAGGGGAAATATATATATATTGAACACTGACCATGAAATTGGACATTATTATATTATTTTAAATATAGTATTTTTATTAAAAATTGTAGCTGTAAAATAATAGAGATTGAAATTACTAATAAAGATTCAGAATGGATTGTGCTCCATTAAACTTACGACTATTTGTAAATACTACGGAGTACTTCGATCCACAATACTTCGTAAATGTTACGATCGTAATTATTACGGGATACTATGGGGCGAAATGCTTCGAAAATGTCACAGTTGGTAAATACTACGAAGTATTTCGATCCATTATACTTCGTAAATGTTACGATCTGTAAATATTATGGAGTACTCCGACTATAATACTTCGAAAAAGTATTATCTCTTTTTCCAAATCCATCTACCTACCTACGATACTACCTTCACCGGCATCACGGAATCATCGATCAATATCACATGACAAATTTTCGTCAACAATATTTTTTTCTACATAACATCTGAAAAATTTTTTTACTATTATTATTATAAAGTGAAGATTCTTACCGTGAAATTTATTTAAAAGAATATGATGGAGAATTATTGAATTAAATTATAAAATCAAACTAATCAAACTCAAAAGTTTAATTGCTAATTGCTAATATATAAATAAAATCGTATTTCCGTTAAGTTGAAGCTCTTTCTATGTAAAGATTTAAATGAGTAAACCTTTAAATAATAATAAGAAAAAAAAAAGATTCGTTAAAAAGCAATCATGTAGGTAAAATCTTTATTAAAAGAAATCATTTGATACAAGATTTTTATTTTCTCAAAAATATTTAGAGAAATTTAAAGAAAAATCTGCCAAATATCTCAAATAAAAACTATTATACCTTTTACCTTTAGGGCTTTAGACTTAGTTAAAGTTATATAGACTAACTATTGATCCATTAATCTATACGTATAAACTACGAATGAATTTCGAGATTGCATTCATATCCTCTTTCAAAATCCATCAAAGTAAGATCAATATACGACGATACCTGTATATAGCAAAAATCATAAAACTGTGTCAAATTACTAGAACTCTAAACTAGTTAAACACCGACTATAGAACCTTTTAAAATATCTCACCAACTAGAAACTCTCTACATACTTTAAACTAGATCTTTTAAAACTCTAACTAGAAACTCTCTTAACTAAACCACTATTAAACCTATATACTCTAACTAAATCTCCTAATTTCTTAATTATTAAACCCCTCCTTTTAACTAAAATAATTTAATTAAATCTTTTAACTCAACTTTCACCTCTTTTAATTAATACCCTTGGTTAAACTCTAAAGGGGTTTCTTCAAAAAAAAAAAGAGATTATGTTAAATAACTTGACTTTTGAATCCAAGGAAATCTACAAGGGCAAACCAGAATAATTGTCGAAATAATATAACAATATAACTTAAATTATGGATGATTAATGCCTATTTTTGATTCGTTTCATGATTTTTTTTTTTTTTTAAAAGATATAAAAAAGAATTGAGCGGGGAGATAAAAAATTTTTGATGAAAAATGAACCAATCGGATAATCTGCATAACGTGAACTTTGCTTTAAACGTTGTATGACCAGGGGAGTACAGTACAAGTTCTAAAAATAAACAATATAATCTATAAAATCTCTAAATGCACAAAAAAAAAAATTTACCAATAAGTCAAGATATCAAAGTATTTGGAAAAGAAGAGAAATTAAATACGATTAAAGTGGTTACATCTTTTTGTTGTGTTCCTAATCTTTCTTAGTAACCGCTATTATTAAAATCCCTATTTAAGATGATATTAAATTTAGCCATATTGTTTAAATAACAATTTTCGCTAAACCTTTCTTAAAGATGAAAAAAAGAATTTTTTACCGCCCATTGTCAAGTAATAATCGCGTGGATTTTTTTTTTCATCAAATTTCACATGTGGAAGAAAATCCTTACGAAATCGAGGACAATGGTTTCCAAATGTAATTTCATTTTACATAATAATAAATGACAAGTATCAAACTTTAAAATTATATCACATCAATTCATGTCATCAAGACTTTTTTTCTTCGAGCCATATTTATCAATTAAAAAGTTTCAGCCGAACGTAAACGGTAATAAGAAATAAGGAACGAGAAATAAAATTGTGGATCGTCGCATGATCTGTATTGTTTAATTGAAAGAACAATGTGAACATTCAGATGCTAAATGTACGTAGTTGCATCATATTGTTTATCGCATGGAAACCATGTTGTAAGTGGTCAATGTGTTATCGTTTTTTTGAATATATTTCATAAACCGCCACAATTATTTCATGGGTGGATTTTCATGTTTCTCATGTGCATAATCAATCTTTAATTGCATCATATCAGTACCGGTAATTTTTTTTTAATGTTTCTCCCCCAAAAAAAACCCTTTTTTTTTTTTTTTTTTTTTTTTTTTTTTTTTTTTTTTTTTTTTTTTTTTTTTTTTTTTTTTTTTTTTTTTTTTTCATTTTCGATTCATTATACTAANTTTTTTTTTTTTTTTTTTTTTTTGATATTGTTTCTCATTTTCGATTCATTATACTAAAAAACTTGTACGATTTCATAAACTTTTAAAAATCATAAGTTCAATGTGATAAAAAAAAAAAATGAATGGGACCCGCGTAATATATTTTAATGCATTCATTCTCCTTCTTCTATTGTTCGTTTTCTCTTTGTTCATTAACCTTCAAATACATTACATTGAATCAACTTCTAAATTTCGAACGGTAAAAAAAAACTTTGCGATTTCTTTGTAATGATTCAATTCTATTATTTATTTATTTATTTATTTATAATAAATATTACGAGTGAAATAGAGAACCAATTGTACATTGACAAATTGTAACACATTTGAACGGTTTTTTTAAAGCAACTTTTACACTTATTCATTCGTTCATTCATTCATTCATTCATAATTCTTGAACTTTTTGTGGACAATAATTTAACCAAATTTATTTATTTTTTTTATTAAGATTAAAAATTTAATAAAGTTTCTTTGTAATTAAATATAGAACCTTGTTCCCGAATTAGAGGTAAATTATATAAGGTGAAAACATCAAATCACGTATTAAATTTATCACATTTTACGATATATATATATTAAATTTAAAATGTGTAATGATAACCTAATAACGCGTGCTTTAATTAAGTTCCAATTACATCTTATTAGTTACAAGGACTAAATATTTATAATTTAATTATAATGTTAAAAAAAAAAAGAAAATTCTCAGAATAAAAGTCTTTGTTTTATTACAATAAAAGTTACACAGAAAATGGATTGACAATAATGTACATTAAAAAATTAAAGGATGAAACAATGAACTATTGTTGTGCGATCGTTTCACTAATTAATTTCACCAAAAATTTTTTTTATAGAATATCCGTATGATCTTTCCTTTGTTAATATTATGTCTTTATATTATTATTATTTTTTTTTTTAAAAAAAAAAAGAAAAATATTGATGCCATGTAATCTTAAACAACATAATGATTATCTTCATTAAAGTTTCAAAAAAAAAAATTTAGGCGCATTCATGCATTCTTAAACAAGGTAATGTAATATAGACCACTTGTTCTTTTTTCGAACAAATATTGTAAATATAACAAGTTAATTTGAATAAGTTCATGTGGTTGATTGTTTGTTACCATTTTATTGTGTTTATGATACACATGTTGAAAAAAAAGGATTGAGACGCAAAAAGAATCGAAAAATATTGAAACATAAAAAGATTTAAAGTTAATTGATTTAGCTTGATTAGTTGTACCTTTGTTTCACGTTGATGATGATGATCCCGAAGGTATGTAGGGTCTTTCCCATACCATTAGAAGGGCGTAGCAAGTTTGTTTTAAAGACTTATTAGTTCGTGTAACTCACGTCATTCCAAATCTTATAAAAAGGATATTTTAATCTTTTAATCTTTTAATCTTTATTATTATTTTTTTTATAATATATTTAATATATGATCGATAATGATAGACTAAACGTGTTTTTGATCATTTAATACTTTTAATATTTTTATTGGATGTCACTCATTATAATCAGTATAATGATATGTTTTAAAAATTACTACATTGATTTCAAATTATTTTTATAAAAATTATTTGTCGACAATTAAAATCTATGATATAATTTTATTGTTATTTATTATTATTATTGGGGAAGAAAATTTTACAAACACATCATCATTAATCTTGGCATTTGTAATAAAGTTTTTTTTTTTTTTCACACACACATTATTATTCTTATTATATCTTTTCCGATTCAGACTAAACATATATTACGATTATTACGCCTATTTATACTTTATATAATATATACTATTTCAAGTATCCATAATGATATAAAAATAATTCTTCCAGGTTATTCCTCATTAAGAATTTACTTCCGAATATAAAATTAATTAAATAAATAAATAAATAAATAATGAATTTTAATTTACTCTCATTTAATTTACTCACAAAAAAAAAAAAAAAAGAACATGAGAAATTCTATAAACTAAAAAAGGATCACACTAACACCGAAATACGCGTACACAAAATAAATTGAACGTGTTATTGAACTTGTTTTATTACTTAATTTACTTTATTTTCTATCCTTTTTTTTATCCTTTTTCTTCACTCTACAACTTTTTTTTTAAAAAAAAAAGATTCGGATTTTGTTTTTAAAAAAAGATAAGAAGAAAAAAAAAAAAAAAAAAAAAAATAATTGAAAAAAAAAATACAGAAATATAAAAAACCATTACCGATTATGGATATTCCGATAACAAAAAAATT
>QKYT01000073.1:109080-119472 GCA_003550305.1 Glomus cerebriforme
TTTTTTTTTTTTTTTTTCAAGATTTCGACCAAATATATAATTGTTGTTACATTTAAAAAATTTTCATCATAATGTTATCCATTGTTTTGAAAAAAAAATGTATCTTGTTTAAAACGCGTCGCGAAAAGTTGGATTCATTGTTTATTCTGAAACCTATAAAAACATAATACACGTATTATCTATATTTATAAAAAAGATAAGACATTTACGTAACAGGTAAACCAAAAATATTATTAAAATTACGTGTTATTACGTTATAACTTTATTTTTACATTATATATGGTATATATATATATACATATATACATATATTATATAGTACATATTTATTAATTAACATTTAACGATGATTAAAAACGGAAACAAAGATAAAATTATTTTACATTATGATTAAAGTTCTCGGTTTAGTATTTGAGTTACATTCATTATTTATTTACATTCTTTCATTTCTTTGGATGAAAAAAAAAATGAAGAGAAAATTGACAGCATATTCTAAAGGTACGGCAGCACATTTTGATAAACAAAACATATAATAAATAAAGATATTTTATGACAGACATATCAACAAGGTTAAAACAATCGTAAAAGTATAAAACCGAGGGGGTCGAATTAGATAAAACTCGGGTTCTCGAACAACAATAGGACTAACAAATTATTATGGTTACACATCGAACAATATACATTGTTCTTATATAAGTTACACAAATTAATTTTTTGCTTCACTTTTTTTCACTTTTATCTTACTTTAGTATCCAATCAAACTAGAAAAAATTATTTTGTCCCAATTAATTAAAAAAACTTTAAATTCTGCGGCGTAAATTCTGTAAATGTTTTGCATAGACAGATTATATTGGAACAATCCTCGCATTCTAATTCGCTTTCATATAATCTCACTAAAAAAGTGATAACAAAAAGCATTAATTTGTCTAAATTAAATGCCAATTATAAAAAACTTGTTTAACTAATTAATAATTTATTACCCCACTCCCCCACTATATTTATTTTCTTTTCTTGGTTCATCAAAAGGAATTTTTATATTATGATTGAATGGTGATTGTGTTGTTTTGCATAAATTCCCGCCCCACATTTAATTCGTTTATTTTTATTTCATTTTATTTTATTTTTTTAGGTAAAAAAAAAAAAAAAAAAATGTAAAATGTAAATGTCAATAAAGTAATTTTTAGAAAGTTTAGAATGTATTGGACTGTGGAGATGTTTACAAAATATTTTTGTTGTTTCCACTAACATATGAGTTGTCAAAAAATTTCATCGCGTTGGATAATTTTATATATTCAATTACCCCGCATAAAGAAAACAAAGATTTCTAACTACCTGTAAATATTTGTGGTTTATTCTATTTTTCTTTCGCGATCATTGATTCGGCATTTAAACAATAAAGTAGTATTTGAAATATTTTTCTCACGACTTTAAAAAATTTATTTATTTATTTATTTATTATTATTATTATTTTTTTTTTTTTAAAAAAAAAAAACAATTCCGCGTACTCCGGATATACTAATTAGATAATAAGGTTTACGTATAAAAAATTAATTAATTTATATGACTTACTGATAAGGTTTAAATGTTTTACTTTTTTGTTTTGAATGTTTATCTTTTATGCTTATCCTTGTTGTCAAAAAGAATGAAGAGGCATTATTGAGTATTCAGCATTAACCTTCTTTTGGCACTTGGCATATATGTATCCGATTATTTTATTAAATGTGATTATCTTGTGAGTGAATTTATCGAGGTGAATGTGGCTTGTAATGATTTATTTGGTAATTATTTGAATATGAATAGTTATTTGGTTTTAAAAAAAGATTTTAATATGTATATATATATATGTATTAAAAAGATTTTAATTAAGAAATTTTATTAACAGTAAAAAAATGGTAAAAAATTTTTTGTTACGGAAAAAAATTCATAAATTTTGTAAAATTTGGTAAACTTGTATGATCGTCTTCACGTGTTATCAGTTAATTGCCATTGTTAGATTTATGAATTTTTATTTTGATCATTTGATCAAATTGTATAAGAATTTCGGAATTTCGGAATTTCAGAATCTCGGATTTTATAAATGGAATCAGCTTGATGTAGAATTTTCTTGACTCAAACTTTTTACTTACGTTTCGAAATGTTCGACATTTCAAACGAAAAAAAAAAACCAAAGACTTTTTTTTTTTTTAAAAAAAAAAGGTAACCTTTCTTGAATTTAAAAGGCATTATCTTCATTATTTTGTTATTTTCATTCTAATTATGATTCATTTTAGAAATTGGTTTATGTTTTGATTAAAAATTGTACGTAGACCGCTTCTTAGTTTCAGTATTTATTTGAGGGTGGGTCCGTGGGTGTTCCAATTTTTGTTGGACTTATTGGAACACCAACAAAAGTAGCTAAAATGATAGATAGTTTCATAATATTAATATGAAATTTTTCAAATGATTAGGGATGGATCTATAATAAAATATTCTATCGAGGAAAATAGTCGATTTTATCTTTTCAGGTAAATTCTTCTTAAATTACTGATCATAGAAATTAGATAAGGCGGATAAAGTCGACAAATTCGATAATAAGAAAGAATAAATATGATATAGTCAATAAAGTCTATGAGAGAGACGATAAATCAATAAAGTTAGAGAGAGGTTTTTTTTATATAAAGATCTTGTCTATGCAATTGATCTTAAAGTTTTTTACTCATCAACCCTTCTTTTTTTGGTTAATAACTATTATTAGGAAAAAGTACATTAATAGAGAAGGTATCAAGCAAAGATTAATTAATATAGGAGGTATCTTTAATAGTTTTCTTTAAAGATACTGACATACTGTACCTTAATAGTGTACCTTAATAGAGAAGCCATCTTTAATATTCTTCTTTAAAGGTACTGGAGAAACTATCTTTAATGGTTCTTCTTTAAAGCATCCCTACTTCAAACACACAACGCTAATTCTAAAATTTCATAGATTCTGTTCAAAGAAATGAGCTTGCCACAGATGTTGTTACTTGTTACTACTGGTGATTACAGCTGCTACAGTTGATCCTGGCGCCAATTTCGCAGTTATGTCTGAAGATATGTTTGTCTTGACGTGTCGCTATACTTGTTTGATGTAAAATGCATGCTCATCTCAAAAAGATTTGGAAGGTATCTCGTATAAAATTAAGATGTTTTCCGATTGAGTTTACTTGTTATTTGGATTTGAAGTGCGTTAGCGACTATTATTGTGATTTTAATAGTTAAAAATATATACTGTATATATCTCGTATATCTCAATAAAATTTAGTTAAATTTTGATATTGTACAAGAAATTTCTAAACATGCTTTATAATTACAAAGTATATTCCATTTACATTTAACGATTTTAAAGGAAAAATCTTTCAGCTAATTTCTTTAAAGAATTTATAAAGAACTTATAATGTATTTCAGTAAGAACTTTGTATTTTTATTAAAAAATATACAAGAAATAGATCATCATCATACACACGTAGCAATTCTTTCAGGATTTCACTTTGCCTCTGAATACTCTTTCAATTACAAGAAGAAATATTCTCATTTAATGCAAAAAACTGAATTTCGTCAAAAAAATTTTATTATATCATTTGTAAATTTTGTATATAATTTATACATCGCCTTTATTTTTTTAATTGATATGGTAAAAAAAAAATGGGGAATATTTGATAAATTGATTTTACTTTCTATACTGTCTCTATTAAAAAAAAAAAAAATTCAAAAAAATCATAAACGGAGATTCAAATGATTTTATCTGAAGATCAATAAGCTAAGCCACTATCATCCAGGATTAACCCCTGCTAAAGCAAATGCTAATCAAATAAGCCACTAAGCCACTCAAGTTTGAATTTCTTCATAAAAATGAATTATATTAAGAGAAATATTATTTTCGGTCAAGTTGGTAGATATGTTGATTTAAAAAATAAAAATTTTAGTTTATTAACAAAGGTAAAACCAATTTGTTTTTTTAAAGGTATTTTTTGAAATGATATTCTTGACTTTATAATTGTTTTTTTAAGGCACACTTTCATTATTCTGTACCAGTGTTATCTAACAAAGATACGAGCGTAAGCGTACATTCTCTTATAAATTGTTTCATTAAACTTATAATTTATGTTTAATTCTTGGATTTAATATAAAAAGGATCATGGAGTTAAGCAACTTGGTATAATTGGAATAGGTCAAATGGTATTTTTATATTTATTTGATTGCGAAAAAAAAATTCCAACATTTTAAATTATAACGTTTTAATTTTAGGGATTGGGTATTGCTTTGGTGTCAGCCAGTGTCGCTAAATTACCTGTCAAAATATTTGACTTGAATTCTAAACAAATTGAGAAGGGTCTATCTTTTATGGGTTCGTAATTTCCTTCTTGAATTTTGTAAAAATTTTGATTCATATTATTTATTAACTTACTTCTTATTTCGCGTATAATAGATAGTTTGCTTGAGAAAGATATTGTCAAGAATAGAATTACACGTGATCATGCTAATGAAACAAAAGCACGTATTACGACATCAAACTCAATTCATGAATTATCTTCAGCGGATTTTGTTATTGAAGCCGTATCAGAGAATGTAGATTTAAAACGTAAAATATTTACGGAATTGGATGAAGTAACACATAAAGATACTATATTGGCTACTAATACAAGTAGTATTAGCATCACGAAAATTGCTGCTGCTACAAAGAAGCCTGATAAGGTATGTTTACAACATTATACTTTACACAATTGGAAGATTTAAGGTCAAATATGAATTTTGCTTGTTCATGTGAATAATTCTTTTTTTTTTTTTTAAAAAAAAAAAAATTATAATAGGTGATTGGAATGCATTTTATGAATCCAGTACCTGTAATGAAATTAGTGGAAATTATTCCTGGGTTGGCCACTTCTGATCGTACACTTGACGTTACAAAGAAATTAGCCACGTCTATGGGAAAGACATGTACACAATCTGAAGATGTTCCAGGATTTATCGCAAATAGATTATTGATGCCATATATTAATGAAGCAGTGATGGTTTTAGAACAGGGAATCGCTACCCGTGAAGATATTGATACTACAATGAAATTGGGTACAAATACTCCAATGGGTCCTTTAACTTTGGCTGATTTTATTGGTTTAGATACTTGTTTAGCTATAATGAAAGTTTTACATAATGAAATTGGTGATACTAAATATAGACCCGCTTTATTATTACAGAAATATGTTGATGCTGGTTGGTTAGGAAAAAAAACTGGGAGAGGATTTTATGAATATTAATTAAATTAATCCTTTCATATTTGTAAGGAAAATTGTATATAATATTTATAGTTATTGGGTATTGGGTAGGATCACGAGATGTGAAGCATATATCATCAATAAATTTTAAGCAAAAAACATCTTAATTAGCCGTTGTTTTTAATACTGAAGAATTGACCAACACCAAATATAATTTGGGAACTGTGACATATTGAGTGTGGATTAAAGGGGTGATCCTGTAAAAATATCATCATTACAGTAACTGGTGCCGAGAAAATCATATAAAATTAACCTAATATTAAAATGGCAATGGCAATTTGATTTATTATTTTTTTTTTTAATATAGTAAAAAAAGTTTTTTAAAAAAAAATCCATTTTTTTAAGTGGAAACTGTATTATCACATAAGGTGATGATATACTGTAATCATAATCAGGGGTCATATTCTATTTATAGATATAATCGTTAATTATTTGATATCGTTTAAATAAATTGTTACCTTTTTCCCTACAAACATGATTGAAATTTTAAGCTTGTCAAATCTAATCTCATTATCTATTGGCTTTCTAACTATCATTTTTATTATATATAAACATATCAAAAATCGAGCAAAACAAAATCGTAAAGTATTTTTTGAAAAATTAAATATATCAAATCATAATTTAAGACCTATAATACTTGGATTTTTTCATCCATATTGGTAAGTTCTTTATTATAAAGGTAAATTATTTTTATAAGATCTTAATCAATTATATTGATGATGTTATTCTTAATATACTTTTTTTTTTTTTTACAATTCATTTCTATAGCAACGCTGGAGGTGGAGGGGAAAGAGTATTATGGACAGCTATAAGAAGTATTCAGAAAAAGTATCAAAATGTAATTTGTGTTGTATATACAGGAGATACGGACGCGACAAAAGATGTGATTTTGGAAAAGGTTATGGTAAGTTGAAATATTATTATTATGATTTTAGTTCATATTAAAATTTAATTATAATTTCAAAATTATTTAGTTACGATTTAGAATCAAACTTGATCCTGAAAGTTTATTTTTTGTCTTTTTAAATAAACGAAATTGGGTTGAGGATGACAGGTAAAAAATATATATATATATAGAATTTCGAAAAATATTTTTTAATGAATTTACTTATTGATATTTTAATCAAATTATAAATAGATATCCTAGATTCACTTTGTTAGGACAGAGTCTTGGTTCAACAGTTCTTGGTTTTGAAGCTTTAAAAAAGCTTACACCAGATTTTTATTTTGATACTATGGGATATGCATTTACATATCCTTTAGCTAAAAGAATATTTGGATGTAAGGTTGGAGCGTACGTGCATTACCCAACTATAAGGTATTTTAATACTGTATACTATCTAATCTAAAATGATAAATTAAATATTAATTTTTTTTTTTCTTCAATTGTAGTTCAGATATGCTCAGTAAAGTTCAAGAAATGAGACCTGGATTTAATAATGATCAAATAATTACTAAAAGTCGGATACTCAGTACTGGCAAGATAATGTGCGGATTCAAAAAACAATTTTCAAAATCGAATATTTTTGAATTCGTTAAAACTTATCTTTGTATTATTAATAGGTATTATCGAATGTTTGCTTACCTTTATTCATTAGCAGGTTCATTTGCTGATGTAGTAATGGTGAATTCAACTTGGACAAAGGGACATATAGATCATTTATGGGGAGTAAATAGCAAAATCGTTTATCCCCCATGTGATACTACTTCACTAACTAAATTACCTTTGGAAGGAAGGCAAAGAATTATAACCAGTGTTGCTCAATTTAGGTTTGCTGCATCTATTTTATCTTAAATTAAAGCATTACCCCTTTTTTAATTTGTAAATTCTCATTATTGTTTCTTAGGCCAGAAAAAGATCATCAACTTCAACTTCAATCATTAAGTTGTTTATTATCAAATTATCCCAATTTTCGACAAGGATCAGAAAAAGTTGAACTTATATTAATAGGAGGTTCTCGTAATAAAAGTGATGAAGATAGGATACAAAAATTAAAAGAACAATGTAAACAATTGAACATTGAGGTTAATATTTATTATTTAAACTACTTTTATTATTAGTTTAATTGAAATATATTAATTGATAATTGATATATATATATATAGGACAATGTAATTTTTGAAATAAATGCAAGTTTTGAAAAACTTGCTGACTGGCTTTCAAAATCTAAAATTGGATTACATACAATGTGGAATGAGCATTTTGGAATTGGTGTTGTAGAATATATGGTATTTAAAAATTAAAGATTATTAAGTTTTGGAAAAAAATATTTATATATAATTTTATTACAGGCTGCGGGATTAATTCCAGTAGCTCATAATTCTGGTGGACCAAAAATGGATATTGTTATTCCATATAATGATAATGTAACAGGTTTGCAAAAAGAATATTTTATTAGTTTTTTTTTTTAGATTTATTAAATAATATATATATATTTTTTTTTATACTAGGTTATCTTGCAAGTACACCAGAAGAATTTGCAATAAAACTTGCAAATGTATTTTCATTATCAGAAGAAGAATATAATAATATGCAAACTAATGCTAGAGAAAGTGTAACAGGCAAATTCTCTGAAGGTATATTTCAAGAATCAATATTAAATTTGTTGGATCCAATTTTGCAAAAAAAAAAAATAATAAATAATTAAATAATAAATAAAACAAATATAAAAAAAAACAAAAATTTTATTCATTATAATATAATTAATATTGATTTGCAAATCTTTTATTATAAATGCAATTTAGTTGTAAATAATAATAAAGTTATTTTTTTTTTTTTTTTNTAATCTAAGAATATTTATTATAATTTAAAGTTATTAGTTATAACTTAATATTAATATACTATATGTTATTAAAATTCTTTTCTATAAAAATATCTAAAGAATTCCTTATAATAAAAGATTTAAATCAATAAATGCAGGCTAAAATTCTGAAAATTAACTGATAAAATACTTGAAAAAGTAAAATTTTAGACAATTAAAGGAAAAATAAGTATATTAATTCAATACAACCTTCTGGCAGTCTTATTTTCAAATAAAATAATTAATAAAAAGGATCTAAATAATATCATTTAACAATTCAAAAAATATGTAAACCCTATTAAAAATAATGCATATCAAATGTTTACTGACCTATACTTAAAAAAAGATAATGATCTGAGATAGATCATAAAGTTATGCTTCAATCATGGTAAAAGAAGGTTAAATTTATTATTCTGGATATCACCTGATTAAGTTAATGCTTATGGAAGATATAAAGATATTGTGATTGTTAATATAATATCTAAAATTAATTAATTTGATATAATATTAATGCTAATTATAGTAATTGATAATAATTTTAAAAACCTTATAATAGTTGTAACAATTTTAAAAGATGAAATAAAAGTAACTTTTGTGTAAGTTTTATAAGAATTAAAAAATTCTTGTAATATTATACTAACAGTCCTATATTCTGATGCTGATCTGGCCTTAATATCAGTTGTAAAAATAAATTATCCAGAAATATAGCATTTTCATTATATCTTTCATATAGATTTAAATCTAAAAATAGAAGCTTAAAGATAAGGATAACACCACAATTAATTTTTAAAATCTGCAATATTGCAGATCTTGGAATTGAATTGTGTATAATAATTCACAAATCTGTAATTAATTCGTAATTCGCAATTAATTCGCAATATCACAATTCATCTGTAATATCATAGTGAATCCTAGTTTCTGATACTCTAATTTCATTGATTTTGTGAATTGGATATTTGAATTTTTATTGATTTTGTGACCTTTTATATTCAGTTTTATTGGTAGCATAATGAAAAAAAAATTTCTTTTATTCAAGTATAAAATTTTTGTGAAAACATAAAAAAAATTTTAATTTTATGATTCACTAAAGTATTACATCAAATAACCACGTAATGCATAGCAATTAACAATTGAAAAGCAAGTATATAATTCTTTCTCAGGACAAAAAAAAATTTGAAAAAAAATTCTTTAACAAAAAAAGTGAATCATTATACTCTACGAAGAATTTGAACTTAAATTTCTCCTCCTTCATTATCAATTTCTTGATTATTAATACTTTGATTATTTACACGATTCAAATATCCTTCTTCATCTTTCCCCTTAACTACTAATATCTTGATTATCAGCTTTTTGATTATTTATATTATTCAAATATTCTTTTTCATCGTCTTCTTGGCTATTAATATCTTAAACAATATTTTCCTTCATTCATCCTCATGCAGAATCTGCTGCTAATACTTTATTATTATCCTAACTTTGTGGATTTACAGATCTTGCCATCAAACTCAAACTTAACATTGCCTGAACTGCTTAATTTGCTTTATGCATCCTATCGTATTCAGTTTCTAAAATATTATTTGGAAACTTAAGATTACACTCTATAAAATTCAAATAAATAAAAGGGGATAGATAGTATTTACCTGGTTTCTGCCAGAATTCTGATTTAAGTTCTTCATAGTACATTTCACCTGGTTTTAAATGAATATAATTATGCATCGCCTAATAAAAAAATAAGTTTAATTGATACTCAAAAAATAATCATATAATAACAGTTATATAATATAAAATATTTACTCAGTAATTTTTTAATATGTCATTGAATTTTTGGTTACATTACTGTGCCAAATAATTTGACTTGAATCGCTAATTTATCTTGTCAGCAACCTCCTTCCAAAATGGTTATTTAACATGACCAATATGATAAAAATGTTTGTTGTCTATTTTTCATAAGTCAATAAATATACGTACCTCATCATCATTCCACTATAGTAAAAAATATAAATTAAATTATTTTAGAAATTTGATTGTAAGTATTGTATTATCTACTATTGAGATTTTAAAAATAAGTGAATATTTGAGAAGTTTTTTTTTTAGGAAATTTTTTTAAAGGAAAAAAAACTTGAAGAATAAAACTACAACCTCATTTAAGAAAATTGACTCTTTAAATAATGTTTTAAAAAGAAAAATTTCAAGAAAAAATCCTACATAATGATCGATAATATCAAAAAAAAAAATATCAAATAAATTAAATTGTATTATTTGAAAATAAATTTTCATAAGAAATATCTAATAATGATATAATA
>QKYT01000073.1:124207-150069 GCA_003550305.1 Glomus cerebriforme
ATTTATATCTGGTTCTGCTTCACGTTCATTTTGGTTATTGTTCACTGCCTCTCCAGTTATCATTAATGTCATTATTATTAAAATTAAGATTAAAATTAAAAATTACAAANAANAGAAAAGTATGGAGAAAAAAGNAAGTATGAAAAAAAAGGANATTAAAAAAAAATATTGATAAAATCGATCTAGATTGCTGATCTATATATATATACAGTATTCAGTAAATTGGGTTGATAAATCATAAAACTGATACTGATACTGCAATTACCGAAACTGATCGGTATATTTACCGAAGGATTCGATTCGGTAAATCGCAAAACTGATACCGATCTGATACTGAAACCGATCGGTTCAGTTCAGTAATTACCGTTACCAATCAGAGCCCTAACTATCATTAAATCTGCAATTTATAGTTGAAAGCACAGTATTATTGATAAAAACTCACAGTCCTAAATCAATTACTTGCTCAATTCCTAATATCTCATTAGTATTTGTTACTTCTTCATTTGATTCAGGTTCACTAACTCCTTCATTTTCATCTTTATTTAATATATTACCATCTTCAAAAATAACATTTAATATTTGTTCAATATCATTCTCTAATATTAAATTATTATAGTTCAGCGATTTTTAAAAATGGGTTAGATAAGTTCAGTATATTTTTGCCATAGTTTCAACTGTTTCAACGTCTAAATTCATATGTCTTTTCCCAATAAGCCAGCCTAGAGATGAAAATAGCCTTTCGCAACTTGCGGAGTGAGGTGTTATTGAAAAAATTACCATTACAAGTTGAGATAATGAAGATCGACCATTAATAATAGAGTTCCATCAAAGGTAAGGTTCATCACTTTCAGGTGAGTATAATGCATTATATGAAGGTCTATTGTTAAGATATATGTGAAGTTGAGCATTAAGCTCTTGTCCAGAAGATTTCTTATGCTCAAGCTTCTTTCATATTCTGAGCGCTGAACTTTAAATGCGATTGAATTGATCATTATGAATTTCACATCCTAATAATACAATTTTATTTAATATTTAATCTTATTTTTTATTAAATAATTATTTACACCTTACCTTTATATTGAGAGTGAAGAAAAAATGCTAATAAGTAAATATTATCATCGAATTCAGTATATTTATTGAAATAAGTTTTTTTTAACCTTTGAAAATTATTTAGTAGAAATTTAAATTTTAAATTTTTGGATATTATCTTTTATTGAAAACTCTAATGCACAAGTTCCTTAGTTCTTGATAATCTTCAACTGGCATTTATTTGAAATATGCCACGATCTTAAGAAGTTATAAAAAGCAATTTGCTAACATTATGTTTCTTCCTTTCAATACCAAAATGGCATCTTTAATCAGCTTTAAGATATTTGATAATATTTGGATATCATCAAAAAATTCCCGTTTCTTTAAGATGGACTTTATGGACTCACTTGAAATCTGCTCTTAACAATCTAATTGAAAAAAAAAATATTTTAAATTAGTATTTAATTTATTTACATTATTCTATACATTGATTTGATAAATTTAAAAAAATACATGTTGCAATGCATCCTTAAGATGCTAAATTGAGCTTATGCATTTGTATACCATAGTCCATCTAGTTTTGACATATACTTTCAGGCCTCCCCTCTGAATATTTTTTAATTTGATGGCATCTTTAAGTAACGTTATGCCTATGGTAGAATTTTTAAAAAATTTTGTAATGATATTTGCTTGTCTAATCAGCTTATTCACCTGATTAATTTTGATAATGTTAGAACTGATTAAATTAATACAGTGTGTAATGCATCTTATATTAAGAATGCTTGGGTATTTTTGCAAAATAATTCTGCATGTAGCAGCAACATTGGCATCATTATCAGATATTATGGTAGCAAATTTATCAATTCCAATTCTAACAATAACTTCTTCCACTGGTCAAAAACTGATCTATCTTACAGATATCTTACAGATATCTTATAAATATCGGATACCCAAAATGCAGAAAATCTGCTATACATCAGATACCCAATATGTATACTATAGAATTAAAAAATACAATTTATTAATTATCTCGCTATCCAGTAATCATAAAAAGATGAAATATAGCTCATTCGATACGTCTCAGTGAGATGAATTAAATGAGCTATATTTCATCTTTTTATGATTACTGGATAGCGAGATAATTAATAAATTGTATTTTTTAATTCTATAGTATATATATTGGGTATCCGATGTATAGCAGANTTTNNGCATTTTGGGTACCCGATATTTATAAGATATCTGTAAGATATCTGTAAGATAGATCAGTTTTTGACCAGTGCCTTCAGGAGCTGAGCTGAAGAGTTCGTTTCTACAAAAAAGAAAAAAAATGAACGTTAATAAACGTTCTTGTATAATAAAATAAAAAAAATACCTTCCCCCTCTGCCCCCTTTTACCCTATTTACCTTCAGGAGCTAAGCTGAAGTATTCGTTCCTACAAAAAAGAAAAAAAAAGAACATTAGCAACGTTCTTATATTAAAGTTTAATAACCACCCCTCCTTCAATTACCTCCAGGAGTTGAGTCAAAGTATTCATTCCTAAAAAAAAAGAAAAAAAAGAATATTAGCAATGTTTTTGTATTAAAGTTTAATACCCCCCTCAATTACCTTCAGGAGTCAAGCCAAAATGTTCGTTCCTATAAAAAAGAAAAAAAAAGAACATTAGCAATGTTCTTGTATTAAAGTTTAATAACCACCTCCCTTCAATTACTTCTAGGAGTCGAGTTAAAAAGTTCATTCCTATAAAAAAGAAAAAAAAAGAATGTTAGCAACATTCTTGTATTAAAGTTTAATAACCACCCCCTTCAATTACCTCTAGGAGCTGAGCTGAAGAGTTCATTCCTATAAAAAAAAAAAAAGAACGTTAGCAATGTTCTTGTATTAAAGTTTAATACCCCTCTCCCTTCAATTACCTCTAGAAGTCGAGCTGAAGTGTTCGTTCCTATAAAAAAGAAAAAAAAGAACGTTAACAACATTCTTGTATTAAAGTTTAATACCCCCTTCAATTACCTCTAGGAGTCAAACTGAAGTATTCGTTCCTATAAAAAAGAAAAAAAAAGAACGTTAGCAACGTTCTTGTATTAAAGTTTAATAACTACCCCCCTCTCAATTATTTTCAAGAGTCGAACCGAAGAGTTTGTTCCTATAAAAAAGAATAAAAAAGAACGTTAATAAACGTTCTTATATATTAAAATAAAAAAAACTTCACCAAAAACAAAAAAATAAAAAAAATACCAGATTTGACCAGATTATCTGATCAATCCGGTCAATCTGATCATCTGTATAATATCTGATCAATCTGGTGTTATTCAACAGATCCATCCAGATTATCTGAAATCTGTTCATTCCTTAATCCGGATTATTCAATCCATTCAAAAACAGATGACGGATTGAACAGATTTCACTGAAGCATACCTCTAGTCTTGGGTGAGTTGCAATTTGGCAAAGAGGGTTTAAGAATGTTAGTATGATAACTAACATTTCTTATTTTTTTATTTTGTAGTGAACACCGAATGGTCTTGGAAACTTGTCTTAAGTAAGTTGAAATTTGGCAAAGAGAATTTAAAAAACATTAGTATAATGACTAATATTTCTTATTTTTTATTTTGTAGTGAATATCAAACGATCTTGGGAACTTGTCTTGGGTAAGTTGCAATTTGGCGAAAAGGGTTTAAGAAACATTAGTATGATAACTAATGTTTCTTATTTTTTATTTTGTAGTAAACACTGAATGGTCTTGAAAACTTGTCTTGGATGAATTAGAATTTGGCAAAGAGGTTTAAGAAATATTAGTATGATGACTAACATTTTTTTTCTTTATTTTGTAGTCAACGTGAAAGTCAGAATGGCCTTGAAAACTTGTCTGATAAGTTGTAATTTGGCAAAAAGGGTTTAAGAAATATTAGTATAATAACTAACATTTCTTATTTCTTTATTTTGTAGTAAACACCAAATGGGTTTGGAAACTTGTCTTGGATGAATTGAAATTTGACAAAGAGGGTTTAAGAAATATTAATATAATGACTAACATTTTTTATTTTTTTATTTTGTAGTGAACATGAAAAGGCCTTAGGAACTTGTCTTGGGTGAGTTAAAATTTGGCAAAGAGGATTTAAGAAACATTAGTATGATGATTAACATTTCTTATTTTTTTATTTTGTAGTGAATACAGAAAGATCTTGAGAATGGTAGTTGTTGGATTTTGTTAAAATATGCAAAGCGAAAATAATTTATTGATCACCTGATATGCATAAGATTAGCTATGAAATTTCACAACAGTTTCTTCATTTCGCAATTGTTAAAGTTTCACCAATGGTGAAATGTTTTGTCAATAGTTTCAATTTCACTATTTGAAGTTTTGTTATTTCATAAAATCCAAAATGAGTTTCACCCAGAAACCTTAGATGGGATAACAAAAATATAATAGATGTTCTTTTATCTAATATTGATTTTTGTCCATTTTCATGTAAGCTTGGTGAATATGAAATATTTATTTATGGATTGAATTTATTAATACATTCAGATTGGAATAAAACAGGCAATAATTACAAATCATCAATTATTCACACATATAAAAAACATGTAGCTATATTTGTATCTGAAATTGAAGATGATAAATGTTATGTTCATATTTATCAAGATTTTAAAATTCAAAAACATTTGTAGAATCTATTCCAAATAACATCTGAAAAAATTTAGATTATATTTGAAAATTTTCAGAAAAGGAATTATTTGAATTGGAAGACTAGGTTACATTACAAAAACTAAATAAGCTATGCATTTTACAATGTGCTTCTCATAAATGGAGTAATTTCAAACTAATGAATAAATTATATGAATATCATTTTCAGCATTGAACTTTTGCTAATATTGAATGGTATAAATTATTTGTTAGATGAAATCAAAATGAGTGTAATGTAATAGAATTAAATTTAGAATTAAAATTATTATACTTATCAGAACATCAACTTTCTGATTATGAACTAAATACATGGTTATCAATGTTTCATGTTACAGGATGTTCTAATATTACTCCTTGGTTTCATGGTGAATCTAAAGTATGATTAAATTATATATTAAAAAATTATAAATATATAAGAAATAACTTCTAATTCTATAGTATCAATTTTAAACTAAATCATAAAATCCAACATAAGAAAAACAAATATTTGTCACTTTTTACCAGATGGGATTTCTTTCCAACAATTCTTTAAATTTTACAGAAACTTTTTGATCTTGTTTTCAACAAGCTTTAAATGATAATAAAAAAACTAAAAATAGAAAATGATGTATTTTATCAATTATTATTACCAATGATTTTACTTATAAAGAATTAGAACATAATTTAGGAGTAAGAATATTTTTGTAATTAGTATAATATTGTCAAATAATTTAGAATACAATAACTAATTAGAAAATATAATATCACAGGTTGGATCTCATACCATTATTAAATCAAGAAGATATGCCATATTGAATGGTTTTGCTATTTTACCTATTAAAAAGCCAAAACTTTATCATTTAAAGTTTAAAATAGAGCAAATTGATTAATTTGATCATTTTTTATGAGAAAGGATGTTGTTAATATGAGCTCTTACCGAACTCATTCAAAATCAGGATTACTTATAATATATCTATAGGATCATAAGCAGGCACTTTAGAAGAAATTTTCTGAAGAGTATTCAAATGAAATGTATCATACAGCATTCATGACACATTTGTAAGGTAGTAGATTCATTTATCAAAATGATTTGGGTGGTCTTTGCTCAGAGTGCAATAAATATGGATATGAGATTTTTACGTCTATTAATACTATCATGTGGAATATGAATTATTGAAGGTATTATATTCAAGAATTTTTGTATTCAAAAAATTAATATTTAAAACTAATTATATTCTATAATACAGGAAGAATTAACTCAAAAATTGAATATTTTGAGAAGATATATGAGGCGTGAATATATAAAAGATTTGAAAATTACATCTTCAAGAATTCCAGTACATAAATCTTGTATATATCATTGTCTTAGCCTCTTAGGCATTCCTTTGAAATTTGTAATCTTTAGCATTTCAAAATATGTAACAGCTGTGAAGAATTGTTCCATTTTTTTGATCTAATAAAAAATCATGTTGTAAATAAAGAATTACATGAATTATTAGATGATCATTTAAAGAAACTAATTTCATGGTTAGGACATCATGTGTGAAAGTTTTATTTAATACTTATGTTCAGGTTAATCTTAATAAATTAGATGAAAATGGAGTAGTTATTATAATGAACTATAAAATGAGAATACTTTTGCAAAATGCAAGGGAAACCAAATCTTAATTTTTTGGTAAAAGAGATTGAACTTTGCATTCTTCATTAGTATATACAAAAGATATTATGAATAACAAGCTCAATATATAAGTATATGACCATTAAAGTGATGATATTAGCCAGAATGTCTACTGTATTTGAAAATCTTGATCTAAGGCCAAAATAGATCACAGTAATGTTAGATAATAGCTTTCATTATCATTGTATAGAATTGATGCTGATAATAAGTCAATGGAAAAATTGGTATGATATTGTTTCTTGAAAGTAGATCTTCTTGAAAGCTGATGAGGTTAAAACACTAATTGATTCCCATCATACTCAAGTAATTATACTGTTTTTATTATTTTGTTTATCTTTTTTACTTTGATTTTTCCTGATCTTTTATCATTTTAATCTTCCCCTTTATTTCTAATTTCTATCTTCTTTTTTCACTTCAATTTTCCCCTTCTGTTTCTATTTTTTTTTATTTTGATTTTCTCTTTCATTTCTATTCTCTTTTTTTCATTTCTATTTTCCTTTTCGTTTCTACCATTTTTTTTTATTTCAATCTATCCCCTTCATTCTTACTGATTTTCTTTCATTTCTATCCTCTTTTTTCATTTCTATTCTTCTTTTTGTTTCCATTATCTTTTTCATTTTGATCCTTTCTCTTCATTCCTACTAATCTCCTTCTTTCATTTCTATCCTCTTTTTTCATTTCTATTCTTCTCTTCATTTTCATCATCTTTTTTTATTTTAATCTTTCCCTTTTATTCCTACTGATCTTCTTCTTTCATTTTTATCTTTTATTATTTTAATCTTCCCTTTTATTTCTATTATCTTCTCTTTCATTTTGATCATTTCTTTTATCCCTATTGATCTTCTCCTTTCATTTCTATATATTTTTTTTTTGCTTCAATTTTACCTTTCATTTCTAACTTTTATTATTTTAATTTATTTCTAGATATCACAAGCAATAAAGCATTATATCAAACTGGATGGTATAATTGAGTCTAGTGATAATATAGAGGTAGCAATTCATGATGTTGTAAAATTTTTTTGATGTATATATGACTAAAAATGCTTAGCTTTTTCATCAAAAAATTTTTTTTTTTGTCTGATCATTATTGTTTGAAAAATGTTTTCAACTATTATTAACAAATTGTTTTTGAATACAATAGTAAAATCTGTGAGATATGATCATATTTTTTGTGATATAGATAATAAGTTTTTTATTATTTTATTTTACAACTGCTTCTCTTTCAAATTTGTAACTCTTTCTAATTTTCTCTCAGTATTTCTTGTCTCAAACTTAGCTTTTTTAAACTCAAATTTAACAGTTATCTTTAATCATAAGTCTGGCATTTTTTTTTCTAAATAAATTAACTTGAATTCCATTTTCAATAACACTTTTTATATAAGCATCTAAAATAAATGCAAATTGAATCTTAGAAAAAAAAATGCAAAATATATATGCAAATCAGTCCCTATTCCTTTGGCAAGAATTTTACTGCTATATTTTAGATGATTAATTTCACATAATGCATATGTTATGTTTTGATTGTATAAACTGGGTAGAAATTTTTAACTATTTTCTATTACTAATTGTGTATCAATATTAGATTTATAAATTTTACCCTAACCTAGACCAAAAAAGAGTATATTATATAATTATACAGATATAGTATATGTAAAAATACATCAAAGATTAATTCACAAAAAACTTTAACATATACACAAATATTATGCTTTATTTTGTATTTGAAATTTATGTTTTTTTTTGCTTCTTACATTTTAAAATTGAGAAAATATAGAATTATATTATTGTTAAATAATTAAATTATTTAACAGTGAACTCTTTCAAGATGTTTTATGAGTTCATAACTGTTATTAAAAGTATTATTACAATAAGGACAATTGACTTGAATTTGAGGTTTTTGAGGTGCTGGTGGTGGCTGATCAATAAATCCATAAATATATTAATAATAGAATTTATAGCATAGAAATAAAGAAATAAGGAATAGCAACATACCGGATCAATAATTCTATCAATTAAAGACATATCCAATACAAAACCTGGCAAAATATTTTCACCGCTAATATCTCCCCATTCAGGATTACTACGTCTTTTACCCCTTCTGTATATATAAATTCGCTTATGTTGGGGATCGATTAACCAACCAAACTGGACCACTGTACTTCGTGTTATGAGTTCTTCTTTAAATCTCTTATCTGCTTCCTTGAATTTTGAATTATCTGTATCTTCTCCGATATCAGCAACTTCAACAAGAAATATAGGAGTGAAAGGAGCACCTTGAAAGGTCCAAGCCTGTTCATTAGTTAGTCGGAGAACTGTATTTTGAGATATAAAAGCAACGTCTGGTGCCCTAATTGCTGATTGATGATTAACAACAAAATCAAATCCACCCTGTGATGTAGTGACTCCACCACCTTGTTGAGTTTGCACATTCCAGTTACGAAGTTGAGCAGCAATTTCTGCAACTATCTGTTCTCTACGGCATGGTGTTGGTAACATGAGTACTAGTTTTCCATTTTCATCAATCTCAAAAAGATTAACAGGATGTCTGTCAATTTCTAAAATATAATTTTTCAGCTGGCTATTGATATACTCAAACTCTTCAAGAGTATAGAAGCGTTCAAGATCTAAATTATCAAGGTCTATTTCTTGGTTATAAACTTTAGGCATTTCAGCCATATTTTTTTTTGTAAGTGAAAATTTGGAAATAAAAACAAAAATTTTTTAATTTGTCATATTAAGTACATTTTATTGATTGATTATTAATCAGTTGATTATTAATTAATAAATTGATCAAATTGTTTGGCTGTCCTATCTGTCCATGCCCAAAAATAGAAAATAGATTAAGAATATCTTCTTTCTGATAGAATTATTTTCTGGAGATTTTCCTACTTTTTAATATCTCTTGAACTTGAAAAGAAGTAACAGAAGTTGAAATTTATTGAGAAAGAGGAAAGGAAAAAAAATATAAAAAATTTTTTTCTATTGCACTTAAACAATTGAATCATTTCAGTTGAATTTTACATGATGAATAACTAACATCTTGACAAATGAATGATGCTGTTACAAGGATGCAGTAGAATTAGTATAACAGGAATTAATAAATAAGAATCATATTTTATAATACTGTATATAAAAAAAGTGCTAAACTTTGAGTGGTCATAGTCTCTACTTTTTATAAGTGTAAACAGTATTTTATTAATACATGTAAAATAAATACAAGTGCAAAAGGTTTGTTAAAGCAAACTGACTAACTCCCTGTATATGATAAAGTTTCTATACTTGTGCTAATGGGGTATAATTAATAAGAACATACATTTAATTCATTTTTGCATTGCTTAGATTTTGTATGAATTTTAAGAATCGGAACCTTTACTGTGATATACAATATATTTATCTGCTAATTAAACGTAGAGTTATATGTATTATAAGAGTATTAATTATAGGATATCAAAACTTTTGGATGCTAGACAAATAAACTCAATTTTTTGGATCCTTTTAGAAATAATGATTTCTGGTTTTTTTTATCATATTATACTTCAAGAAAGTAGATTCCATTATCTTGATCATGATTAACAATGTCTTTGAGTTTTTTAACATCCTTATACCAGCTAGTGTTATGAAGCCGACCTTGCACCTCCAATGCGATCCCAGTATCACCGACACTTTTTCCACCTCCACGTGACTTTTGGCCGGCATTATGGCATTAAGAAATTAACCATGTGACAAATAAAGGCGTGCCAAATATGATTTCACACCTCGAAAGTGAAGATGAAAATGGAGGGTGTGACGTGAGATGACAAATATTTTACTATGATCACGTGGGGGGTGGTGATACTGGGAAAGCGCCTGTGATAAATAGGCGTGACAAATAAATTTCACCAGATAAATAGTAACGCTGTGGAAAATACTCACGTGTTCCGGTACAAAAATATATATATATCGTAAAAAGAAAAACTTAAAAAATAAAATTAAAATGTCATTCCGCAGTATTGATATTGATGCTCTAGACGAAGACATATTAGTTCAGGATGAGCTTTTTGTTTTATCTGATGGATTAGAGGTTGACCCAGAAACTGCTTTAAGTAATGTTAAAACAAAAGAAGTCGAAGTTAGGAATTGTTTAACAAGGTTAGAATTTAATTTAAGTAAGGGAAACTATGTTAGAATAAAATGACAAGTTTACTTTAATATAATCCTGCTTTTATTTAGAGGTGACACTTCTAATGCATTAATCAAAGCAATAGAAACCCCTCCATATGGACTCCACACAAGTAAAGCCAAAGTATATTCATTATATTCATTCAAGCATTTTAAATTATATCAAATTTATATTTAATTAATTAATTTCAATCGACTTTAATTAGAATCAAAATACAAAAATTGTAATGGATGTTCTTATTTCTACTAAAGCTACAGTCGGATTAGTGAAATCTTTATCTACAGAACAGCAAGATATTTTAATGAAATATATTTATCGAGGAATGGCGTCCCCTAATTTGTATAATTCTGCTGTATTATTGAGTTGGCATGAAAAGGTTAGAGTGTATTGTTATTCTTAAATTATCATTCAAATGTAAATTGCAAAAGGTTTAATAAAATTTTGTTTATTTAGCTTACTGAAGCTGCGGGAGTGGGATGTATCATTCGTGTAATTACTGATCGAAAGACCGTTTGAATTTTTTTTTTTTTCATTTGAATTTTTTCATACTTCATCTTTAAATTAGATTATGATTTAATATTTATATAAAACAAAACAAATAATTTGTCTGAAGGAGATTATCTTCACAATGTTATAATAACAATTTATAATTATACTTATGATCAGTGCAAGAAGTTCTGGAATTGATGTACAATTTGTAATATTAAATTTTACATTTAAAATAATTTCTACTTTATTTTATGTAAAATATTTAATTTCTAAACAATTACAATACTACTATATATAATACTAAATGTAAAACTAAAATGCAAAAAAAGCTCACTAATTGTTGATTTTTTTTTTTTACTTAATAATTTTTTTTCATAATACTAAAAAAATTACTTAAAAGTTCTCTACAAGCCATGTTTTACTGAAACCAGGTAACTGCTTCATTTTCCTTTCTCTTCACTTGAAGAGCTCTCATAATAATGATGGATGTCGGAAAGATTTTGAAACATGAAATTTCCTCCGATTATAATAATCCTTAATGTCTTATCATCTATATTGAACAAGTTAACAATAGGTGTATTCTTTTAAGACATCATCTCTTTTTAAAAGGTAGATAACTCTTCTGAAAAGTCTTTTCAACCGATCTTTGATTAATCTTTTGAGATGATCTATGTGACGTATTTTCTTTGCTCTAGTTCTTCATGTTTAAAGGAAATGGTTCATCAAATGGACCCAAATTTCCTTTTTTTTTAAGTTATATGATGTTATAATGCAGTTAAATGGAACGTAAGTAAAAAGTAATCAGGTATATTATCTTAAAAGTTTATTACAAGGGATCTATATACAACACCCTAATCATTTCTAACACTACTGTAATATAAACTCATATCTGAATCGCAACAAATAGTCATGAAGTTAAAAATTTTCTAAATAAGATGCTAGATTACCAATATGATGGAGTGCACAAGTGAAAGGGTTGAGATATTTGGCAAACAACGAAACGATAAATGCTATCAAAAAATCAAGTAAAGACTTCACTTGCATTGACTAATTTTATTATATCAAGATTTATGAGCCCTTATATGTAGGGAGAGCGAAATATTACTTATCGGTGGCTATGATTTTCGGGTGGTGGTTGATGATAAAAAAAAGTATTTGATATTATTAGCAATTATAAACACGCGAACAAAAATATAAATACAATATTTTATGCTTCGATTGAATTGGAAAGAACATACCAGATGTAAAGATTAGAGACTTCAAGTAACTCTTCACCCGTCTGATAATGCAACTTTTTCATTTCTCGGCGTGAGTATTTAATTATGGGAAGAACTGAAATTCGATGCGAACAGGGTGTAAAGAAGTAAATAGTCACTACTTTTTTCATTATTTACAATGCATCTATAATTTCTTTGATACATATTTATAATACTAAAGTCTGGAATAATCAGTATATATTTATAGTGCCAAAGAAGAAATTGAAGAAATTGATTGTCATACAAGGCTGTCAGCATCATGATCATATAAAACGTCTTTTTTTATAAGTATTAATTTACTCGTTTATTGTTTAACAAACTGTTTTTTTAGTAAATAATTTTATAACAATTCTAAAAACATCAATAAAATATTAAATCTATCATCTATCTATATTCAATCAATATAAAACTCAATTTTATATTAATCACCCTTTTTTAAAAAAAAATAAAAAATAAAATAAAATAAAACACCCCCCCAAAAAAAATAATAATTTTAGGATTTTTGTTCAGTTTTCATAATTTCGAGAGCTTTTGTTGCATTCGCTTCATCTTTCATCTGCATCATATAAATAATATTAACCTCACCTATATTAATTTTAAAAGTAATATTAGCTTTATTAACTTTTCCAACCCCAGTTTCAGCAATAAAAGAATCGACTAATTTATTAGATTTTTGTTTATCTGATTGAATAATTATTCGTTTACGATGTGAAGGAGTTTCCAATATTAATTTCATATTTCCCCAACCTAAATTTGTCCAAACTCCATGATCACTTTGTAAAAATAATTTAACTCTTGATTCCATAACTTCTGTTAATGTTTGTTCGATTTCTCTCGATGATTGTTGTTGATTATGTTTTAATGATGATGATCGTGATACAAATGGAACTATTAACTCATTATTCCTATAATTTTTCATTTTTAGAAAATTTGAAAATAATCTATCTGCTTCCATTTGATTTGTCATTGTCATTTTATAATATCTAGTAGATTGTCCCATTTCACATGATACACTTAGTGAATTTATAGATTCTCTATATATTGAAATTTTAGGATGTATCCATGCACTAAGAAGTGTACGTCTACTTGATTCTAATAATGCAACCCAACATGGCCTATTTAAATTCGTCATCCTTATTTCTACGAAACATCTGTCTTTAGTAATAGGAACCCATTCGCCTTCAACCCAACAATTTATCTCACATGGAGGTGTTTGTTGAATTGTTTCCGTAAATGACGCAATACTAGAAATTGAATCAATTGAGTCGGTCGAATTAGATCGTTCTGTCGGATTTGTGGATTGAACGTTTCCTTGATATCCTCTTGTTTGTGAAGAGGGACTTGCAATTCTAATTTGATCTGGAGAACGCCCTGTTTGTGAAAAATTTGTTGGACTTGCAATTCTAATTTGATCTGGAAAACGTCCTGTTTGTGAAGAATTTGGTGGGCTTGCATTCCTAATTTGATCTGGAGAACGTGTTCGCAATAACGGTGAACTATTTGAAAGTGGACTTGATGGAAGGCCCATTTTCATTGGTCCATGTGGTGATAATAGTCCGGGTGACCATGGTGGTGAAATTGCTCGTCCTGAATCCGCTGGGGTTAGCGGAATTCCTGTACTTGGACTCATTTTAGATATTCCTTGGGTAGATATTGAAAGTTGTTGATCGGATGATACGTTTGTATTAATTTGAGGGGTTGAACTTGCTATAAAATCAGTTATAATGGAATTAATAATTTATTTATTATTATTATTTTTTTTTTTAAGATAAAGAAAATTAATATTTACCTATTTTTGCAAATTCAATCACTTTATTAATTTCTTTAAACCATTTCTCCTTCATATTCCTATTATCTGCGACAAACACCATAGATTCCTTTTGTAAAACTACTAAATTCAACATTTCTGTAATAAAGAAACGAAAAGATTATTTTAAGTTCTTTTAAAGATTACGAAAAAAATTTAAATTTGAATCCAACTGACCTTCCTTATCATCACGTATATCATGAATTACTAAATGTCTTCCACTTAATGGTGGATATAAAAGCCAAAAATCCTTCGTGGGATTTGATGTTTTTTCTTCCGGTGTTAATTGTTGGCAAACTAACAACAGGTCAGTAAATAAAATTAAATGAGCATTTATATGAGCTCTATGTTTACCAGACCCTTTTCCATCGGGAAGTATAACTATAAAATCATCATGAAGTAATATCTCTCTCCTAAATGGAAGATGAGGAGGTAAAAGTTGAACTTTTAACGTCTAAAGAATTATTAAAAATGAATTAATAGTCCAAATTATGAACATTATTATAAGGATTCTGGAAAATATTTTAGGGAACGAACCTTTTGTTGTTTTGTGAATAAATCCCTAACTCGGGAAGTATCGAGTTGATTTTCAAATTCAGGTAAAGTCAAATTCATAGTTGCAGTATTTGAATTTATTTTGGTAATATCTTCTTGTGAATTAACAGGTGAAATAAATGTGTGAAATACAGATTGTGGAGCTGGCAAAGGAATATTTTCTTCAGGAATATTTTCTTTTGGCTTATTTATCTCTGTTGCTTTCTTCTCCAATAATTCAACTAAATTGTCATTTACGGTAGACTTGTCTTCATTAACAAATGTGTGCAATATAGGTTGAGGAGCTGACAAAGGAATATCTTCAATATTACTTCTTTGCTTATTAGTCTCCTTTGCTTTCTTTTCTAATTCAATTAGATTGTCGATGCGTTTATTTGCATTTACCAAGATGTCATAATCGGGCCGTCCAGGTTCCGAGCTTTTAAGGATACGCTAATTAATCGAGTAAAACATTCAAATAAGATTTAACCAAACGTTTAAGATCTTATAAATTGAAAATAAAAACATACCATATATAATTTTTTGTAATAACGAATTCTCTTGAGGGGTGCTTCAAAGAGGTAATCCAAAGTCACTGGTTTATTCCTTTTTGCAGAAATAACCTATAAAAAAATATATATATACATTTAGAAAAAATTGTTAAAAATATTTTATAATTAATTTATGATATTTACATTTAAGGTTTGTTGCAAATTTAAATTGTTATCAATTTCAGGCCATAAATCAACACCTCGTCTATAATTTTTGCAATACGTAGAATATGGACCTTCCATTTCTTTAACCTAAGAAATAGATAGTAAAATTAGGTAAACATAAAATAATAATCAAAAATTCAAATAAATAGACAAAGAACACTAACCCATGTCATTAAAGCATTACCAAGTTCTTTAGCTGATACAAGATCAGTTCCGATTTGGTTTAGTCTCTAAATGAATAAGATCAATCAAAAATTGTTGACTAATTAAGCAAAAATAATAATATAAATATGTATATGATACACACCGAACAAAAATTGCGATTGTATTGATGAATTTCGCCAAGAATATCAAGCATGACTTTTAATTCTGGTGGCAGAGGATTATCACGATTCCAACTTTTTGAGATTTGCTGAGGATAAAAAAAAAAAAAAAAAAGATAAATCAATAAATATCATTTTAATTATTAAATAAAATTTAAAGTTTAAATGTAAATTACTTGAAGTAAACATCGTAAATCATCTATATATTCCTCTTCAGTTTCAATAAGATCATTTATGGGATTATATGGTAGATATTGATTCGCCTTTTGTAAAGGCATTATTGGTGAAATGGCGGCAAATGGTGGTTTAGGTAAGAAAAGCGGTGATTTAGATACTTCAAAAGATGTCTAATTAATAATAATAATAATAATAATAATAATAAAACTTTGTTAAATTGATTTTTACATATCAAAATAATTATCGATAATTATTGAAAATTATTAGATACATACATTAGACATGTAAATTTAAAATTCTATACGGAAGAGAATGTAAGGTTTTTAAAGAAAAGGATTAAAATATATAAAGAACGGAATTTAATATTAAAAATCGGGGCTGAAAGTATGCAGAAAGAAAAATTTTTCTGTTACGAGAAAAGGTTCAACTGGTCAATATTAATGTTATTTTTTTTTGTGAAACGATTAACCGACGTATTTGTCTTATAAAGCAAATGTTGCAAATGCAATAATGCCGATCAAATGAATTTCTTAAATATACTGTATATTAAGAAATTTATCAATAAAGAAAATGATTTTTGGCTAGTATGTATAGAAATTTCTTCAGATTCGAAACTTATCGTCTAAACCTTTTTAATTTCAAATCTCGGGGGAGATCAACGCAATCAATCATCAAACCTATAAAGTTTTAATATTGTTATTCTAAAAAAAAAAAATAATATTTCTTTTTTTAATTTTTTTTTCTGTACATTTTGTTTTACGCATTTGTTTATCCTTGTAATATTTCACTGCATAGAGAACGTTATATCATGAATAAATTTGTTTATACCGGATTTTCTTGTTCTTAATGCTGTGCATATAATTTCTAAAATTGGATTATAACATTGCGCAGTTTTATATTAATCATTACTACTATTTAAAGGCTTGAATACTAACAAAAATTCTGTAAACAAATTCATTTGAAGACAATGAATTTAATAATTAGAATAATTTGAACAATTTACAATAAAAGCATATAAACTGATTTTAATCTTTAAAACGCGGCAAATGTTGCTCATTAACTTTTAAAACTTATAAACTCCGAAACCAATTAAACTAATCTCAAACTCCGAAACCTTAAATTATTAATTACAATTAATAAAATCGTAATCTTGAAATTATTATTGTTACTAAATTGGATTTCCATATTCATTTAAAAATTATAATGATTATTATAATACATATAATATATATTTAAGAATATTCCCGTGTATTTTTTGTTGAGATATTTACAAGGTAATTTGTTTGACTTTCTCTAATTTGGAAAAGTGATAGTATTTATAAAATACATTATACTGTACATCGTTTATCATAGAGAAATATTACTGGGCTGATATTCAGTTCCAGAAATCTTAACCGTAATTTGATGTTTTACAAAGATTGAATTATTAAATAATATAACATTTACCAATAATATATTTTTTGACTTAGTAGAGGCGAACAGTTATCAAGAGAATATTAAATCGCGTCATATATTATGTAATTTAAATTGACAAATCTATTGTTAGAAAAATGTTTCATAATATATGATGGATTAACAGTGTCAAGAACTGGAAGGAACTCTATTTATCAAATCTTTTACTTATTGGAAATAATAAATTTGGATCAGATTGAGTTGGACTAACTAGACTGGACTATATAATATTCCGTTCCGTTTCAATTTTTAAACTGGACTTAGTCCAGTTATTAGTTGGATATTTACAAGTATTATGCCTGTTCTAAAGAAATATTAAGATTTTACTTTAAAAAAAATATCACGAAGTGAAACATAAACGATAATTGCGGGATCAACTTTCAATAGAAAGAAGTCATGTGATTGCTTGGTTGAAACACAATGATAATTCAGTACATTTATGAACTCAAAGAGATGTTGCATATTTGTTTTCCAATGTTGATGCTGATAAACTCTCTCTTTGGAAGACAAACATTTAACAAACGTTAGAATTTACCTTTTTAAAAAGGACAAATAGAAGTCGGATCATCGGGAGAAGTCTCATGTTTCATATTATTATCAACAATGTCAATTACCTATTTTTAATTATTATACACTAAAAAATGCACGCATCAAAAAAAAAAATTGTCGTTACAGCGGAATGAGCGGATAAATTATTCCGATTATTGTACTAAAAAAGGGAAGCATTTTATTAATTATAGTAATTATACATGTTAAAGCGCTAAACTTATCCTATGATGTTGATCCGATCACCAATTTAGATAAAAGGTTATTTAAATGATGAGACGCCAACAGAAAGACCAAAAAAATAATTACAAACCAAATGGCTTAGACTAAATTATAATTATAGAAATACCGTTAATTTACGATCGTTAAAATGTTTAAAATGTGAGATTATCCGTATGGCTTATTAAACAATAATTACCTTATGAGAACAAATGCTGCCTAATTTATCATGAATCATAACTTGTTTCTGTGAAAACTTGATTAAAACAAAATCACAATAAATTCCTTTTTTTTCCACCAAAAATTCATTGCACGAAAAAAAAAATTCTTTTTAAAAAGAAAAAAAAAAATAATAGAAAATGATAAATCGCTTGATTACATTGTTTTTCATTTCTTTGTTATTCAAATTGATTTACGCAGAATATAGAACTTTAAACGGATCATACAATAATTTATATAATCCAATTTTATCATCAGAATTATCCCGAAATAATCCACCAATTTCCTTCTATTCTGTTAATCCTGTAAACTCTTTTGATTCTACTGACTCCAATAATGATTTGGCATTACTTCCAACACCAGGAAATTATACTTCATTAGTACCAGCAAATTTTGCAAGTTGTAGTGCAAGCATCAATTTACCTGAGGGATTATATCCGTTACCTAGATGTGTTAGTGATATTGTTGGGTCTATTAGAACAAACTTAAATGATATGTATAATTTGGGTACTTTAGAAAAATTTAAATCGAAACGTAAAATTTCTCATATAGTATGTTGAAATGATATGTGTAAATTGCCGCAGTAATTAATGATTCTGCGCCATCCACTAATGACCCTTCCTTTGAATATATATAGTCGACCTTTTGGGGATTCTTTACGAGTATTGATGTAGTTGCTGGAGATTATAGTGGAGAACTTTACCCAACTGGTATTTATATTCCACAAGACGATCAATTATATTTATCAAGATATGAACAAAGTCCAAATTTTACGATGGATATGGTATGCTACTATTATTTTTTTTTCATTTGTCGTAAAATGGTAGTAAAAATTTAACCTCTTACAAAAAATAGCCATCATATCCATTTAATCGATCACCGTCAACACCAGATTCAGTAGGATCAAATGTAGTCACACCTTTCGTAGATGGATCACAATTATATGGTACTACTATTGAACAATTATCAAGAGTACGAGATTATGGAAATCATGGAAAGATGCTGTTATATCGTAATAATGATACGGAAGATTCAACATTCGGATACCCGCCTAAAGATATAAATGGAGAATATATTTTTGGTTTTACACCGGCAAAAGGAAGGATCTTATTTACCGATATGTTTTACATAATATTTTTAAGAGAACATAATAGAAAATGTGATCAATTGTGGGAGATACATGGCGATTATTGGTCAGATGAATTATATTTTCAAGAATGTAGAAAATGGGTTATTGGTTTGCTACAACATGTTTCATTTTATGAATATCGTAAGTTTTGTTAAGCATTTTATTTTTGTTATGAATAATTAATAATGATTTGGAAAAATTATTTTTTTTTTTTTTTGAAATAAAGTTGGAATTACCTTAGGATCACCTTTACCACCTTATAAAGGATATAATCCGGATTTGGTTCCAAATATAGATACATTCTTTGCAACCGTTACGTATAGATATGGCCATTCTGAATTGAGGTAATTAAAAACTTTTGTTTTTCTTTCTTTCTTTTTTTTTTTTAAAAAAAAAAATGGGTTTAAGTTTTTTTAATAACCTTCAAATTTTTATTATTTTTATTAGTGATTATTATAATATAGTAAATAATGAAGGAAATGTATTGGCTACATTACCATTAAATCAATTACAGATACCACACTTATTAGAACGGTACGGTATACCTAGTATAGCCCTTTCATTGGCACTTCAAAGGTAGTATTATATATAATAAACTAATGACTGCAACAAATGAAGCATGTTTATATAAATTATGTATTAAAAAATTAGACAAGAAGAGATTGATATATATTATGCGGATATGATAAGGAAATTTAATGCACAATTCCAAAATCAAACAGAGGAATTGGATATCATGAGGTAGGATAAATTCTTTTTGTAACGGATCAATAATCTCGTAACGTATTTAATCTTTGTTATTATTAGTCTTGATGTGATAAGAAGTAGAGATCGTGCAATACCATTATATAATGATGTAAGAGAAGCAATGGGATTAAGCAGAGCGACGGAATGGTCAGATATAACAAATGATACAGATGTACAAGGAAGATTAATCAGTACCTATTCAAATGATATTAATAAAGTTGAAGCTTTTTTTGGTGGACTTGCTGAAGATCACGTTAATGGTTCCGATTTTGGCGAATTATTTTTCAAAAGTTTTTATGATCAGGTAAGAAAGCGTGGGTGAGGAAAAATTATTTTCTTTTTTTATAAATAGTTATATTTTCAAAATTCTCTTCTTTTTTTGGTAGTGGATGATGATAAGGGATTCAGATAGACTTTGGTATGAAGCTCCTGATGCAGGATTCACCATAGAAGAAATTTATGAAATAAGTAACACGACATTATCACAAATAATAGCAAGAAATACTCCAAAATCATATCAATTACCATTGAATATTTGGATAGTACAACCATCATTATCATTAAACTCCATATCAGACCTAAATGTACCCGATCCCAATCTAAGTACCTCTAATGTCCCTAATAATAATCCATCATTATTATTACCAGCAGATTATCCACCATTAAATCAAGTATCATTATCAGATATTTTTAGGGTACATTGGAAAATAGTTAATGACGATATTTATTTTACATTAATTATAGCTAGTACTAATTCATGGTTTGCTATTGGATTTAATGATAAAGATAGCATGATAACTTCTGATATAATAATTTGTAGAAATACTAATAATAATGTTGAAGTAAGACAATATAAATCTGATGGATATTATACTCCCGAATTAATTAATGACCAGTTGGTGAAAGTAAGAAAAGTTAATGTTCAAAGTGGAGTTTATAGTTTAGTTGAAATTAGTAGACCGTTAAGTGCTGAAGGAAGCACGTTAAAACCCATCACCGAAAATAACTTAATATCGAGTAAGTATAAAATCATCGAGTTATTTTATTTTATTTATTTATTTATTTGTTTTTTTATAATAATGTATTATTTATTTATTTTTAAATTTAGTGATATATGCATGGAATCCAAACAATAATATTATAACCTATCATGCTGGAAATAAAGGATCAATGAAAATGGATTTCTTTTCTTCTATAAAACTTGAGGAAATGCAAGATAAAAAAAGAAGAAATCTACAATCTCATGGAATTGCAATGTTTATTGTATGGGCGTAAGTATTACTTACGTATTACTTTACGAATGGCATAGTACATTTATTAATTTATTTTATTCATTCGAAAATTATATTTTAAATAGAATTCTTTATCCGAGTAAGCATCAAAAATTTTGCTGTTATATTCGCAGTGAATTAATCGTAGTTATTAATCATGTATTTGCGTTTCCGTAAAGTTTCGATATGGAGAGTTAGATTTAGGAAAACAAAAGGTTCATATATGAAACTCCACAGAAATTTACAAATGTTAGGGGTTCTCATTGTTGCTATATTTGGCGGAATTGCTTTAGCAATATCGGAAAAATATATTTTAACTTCTCATGGAAAGTGAGTATTTTATTATATCTATTTATTTTTATATATATATACATTTTTAACGAATGTACCTATATACCTATACTCAAATTAGAATTGGAATAACAATATTTTGTATGATGAGTGTGCAAATCATATTAGGATTGTTTAATATGTGGAATCTCATAAATGTCGAATCAGTTAATGTGGGAATTATAAGATTATTAAAACATGTGCATAGTATTTTCGGACTTATAATAATTGTTCTCTCTTTGTAGGTTTATTTAGTTTATTTTTTAATTAATTTATTTATTTCATAGTACAGTTTTATTAACAACAATATTTTTTATAGATTAAACATATATCTTGGATTAAAAGAATACAATGTACTATTTATGACTAATAAGATTTGGATTATCATTTATTTTGTATGGATAGGAATATTAATAATTATATTTGTTTTAAGTGAAAGTATATTTAGAATGAGAGATATGAAATTTCGATATTCTAAAATTGGCGATGATACGACTACAAATCGTGATATTAATCCAAAACAACAATTAAGAAATTTTATTAAAGACTACGATCAATTACCAATATTATCATTAGACGAATTTAATCAGAGAGTAATGCGTGGAATGAAATTAGTTATTGTTGAGAATATGATATTCGATATAAGTAAATGGATAAAATATCATCCTGGAGGTGCGAAAATCTTACAAAGGGTTATAGGAACCAACATTACCCATGACTTTTTTGGTAGCAATAGATCAGATAGTAGTCAATCGGAAAGTAATTTTGGTGAGGATGAATCTGAAATGTCGGAACAAGATCGAGAGAAAAAACAAAATATTAGTGATGTTATTATGAAAAGTAATGATAAAAATGGTGGTATTAAGGAAAAATTTGCCAATTTTATCGATATTATTAATATTAATAGAACTTTGGGAAAGAAGTTAAGTAGAGTTTCTGTACATAGTCATTCAAGATATGCAACAGAGAAATTGGCTACTATGGTGATTGCTATATTATCCGATGAAAATGAAAAAGCTACTTTTATTGCTGGATATGGTAAACAACAACTTTTTATTCCGCAACAATTTCAACAGCATTATACTAGTTATTACAATAAACCACCACATCAAGTTGATCCTCCTAATTCGACTCCAAGTATTTTTCATAGATGCATAATAACAAATATTGAAATAGTTACAAATAATTATCAATCGAATTCTCCTATAGTTAAAAAATTTACATTGAAACCAATTCGTAAAAACGAGGATTTTCCTTATAGAAAATTTATTCCGGGGGATTATATTGAAATTATGTGTGATATCGATCATCAAAAGATTATTAGGCATTATTGTCCTTTATCACAAGAATTCTCTGAAGATCAAGAAGATAAAAATTTTATTGAGAATGATAAAGTGGATAAAAAAAAAATGTTTTGGATATTAGTAAAAATATACAAAGATGGATTTATGTCTAAATATTTGGTAAGTATTTACTTTATTAATACAAAAGTAAAAAAAAAAAAAATTAATATCTTTGATTTAATAATACTTTTTATTTCAGGATAGACAATTGAAAAATTTTGAAATATCAGTTAGAGGTCCATTTAATTTATCAGATACCGCTCTTCCGAGTGATCAAACATTATCTATTTCTAATTGTATTCTCTTAAATCCAAATAAACCAAATAGATGTTGGGATAATTTATTCATGGTTTGTGGTGGTTCTGGTATAACTCCAATGTTACAATTAGTAAGTATTACATTATTTTATTTTTCTTTTTCATCATCTAAAAAATAAACCCACTTATTTTATTATTTTAGATTCATTTTCATTTAAAAGAATATGAAAAGCTATTACAACGACGACAATTTTCTATAAAGGGGTTCAATTTATATTTATTATTTGCAAATAATTCTGTTTCTGATATTATTTATCAAAAACATTTAGATTATTTGGTAAATAAGTTTAAAGGAAGGCTTAATATTACTCATATACTTGTTAGTCCTCCTGATAATTGGAATGGTCTTAAAGGCAATATTGATGATGTTATTCTATTTGATTGGTTATCTAACAACGTTAATATTGATACTTATAGTACTGAATCTACTGTCGCTCAGATAGTTTATTATCCTCAGCAACAACAACAACAACAACAACAGCAACAACAACTCACCGGAAATAGTTTTGATGATTATAATACGCCTCAATCTGCGATTGTAATGCCTCATTCTCCAGGCCAGCAACAACAACGTTATTCTACTATAAAAGATCCATTAATAGAATCTTCAAGTTCTCATTCTACTGTTATTAATGATTTTCCTGATAATTCAAAAATTATTGTTTGTGGCAATAATGGTTTTATGCTTTCTATTCAAAGTATTTGTAATAGAATTGGTGTTAAAGAAAAAGATATTTTATTTTTAGTGTAAACTATTATTTTCTATTATTATAATTTGTTAGGTTGGATAAAATTTTTGTAAATAAATATACATAAAAAAAGATTTTTTTATATTTAAGTCTAAATAATGTTCTAAATGCACAGTAATTAAGAAACGTGGTATAATAAACGATTAATAGAGAAATTTTATTATTATTAGAATAGGCGTGGTATTATGTATTTCGTAATATTGTAGTTAAAGTTTTAAAAAATGTAAAGAAAAAAAATATGATTAAAAAGACACCAATTCGGTAATAATTACAAGTGTACATTTTTAATTAAAAACTCTATTTATGCTGATATTACAAATATATTAATTATAATACATTATTGATGTTCTATGTAATTTGTTGATCCATAAATATGATTTTCTTGTCTTTGCATGGTTCTTGATTTGCTTCTCTTATAAGCCCGAATAACAAGAGCCGTTAATCCTGCATATAATATCGTTGAACCTCCAACTGCTAACCCGATAATTAATCCCTTATTTGAACTATTTCCTGTAACAGATTTCAGATTATTTGTTGGACTTGTTATGCCATTAACTTGTTGATCTAAAAAAATACAATAATGTTATATTTAAATTGTCAAAAAAAAAAAAAAAACAACTGAAACACTTACCTTCTGCTATAATTGGAGAAGTAGGATCAACTAATTTACTTAATTCTGATCCTTTCAAATAAAAGTTACTTTTAGGATTCTTAACTACATCAGAAAAGTTAGTAAGTTCATTGTCTGGTATATTCATTGTCATAAGAACGCCCCCATCATCAGCAGCTTGTAAGTCCCTAACCGTAATATCATCTAGCGCAATTCCAGTAGATTTTGAAAGATCTTCCCTCACAAAACTAACAAATTGTGAAGGTAAAATATCACTCTTGACTACCTGTAACCATGGAAGTTGTGCTGAAAATTTCAATTGAACTTGTGTAGTATTCGCTACAAAGTATATTATTATTAATATTATTATTAGTAAAATGAATATAAAAAATAATTTGAATTAAAAATAAATTTATGCGCTTACGAGGTGGAGTATCATATGAGGCTTCTTCATCAACCACAATCTTTGCAGGAATATTGGTGGGAATTGCAAATGTAGTTGTGGTAACAGGAGTCGGTATCAAAGAAATAGATATTTCCGGTGGAGGAATAAATGGTTTTTGGTTTTCGTTATTCTCATCATCTTTGTTACCGTTATTGTTATCATTGTTATCATTGTCATCATTATTGTCATTATTATCAGATGGATTATTATTTTTGGGTTGTTTGTTATTGGGATTATTATTGTTATTATTGTCATTTTCATTATTATTATCATTATTGGGCGGATTATTGTTTTTGGGTTGTTCATTATTAGGATTACCATGCGTGGGCTCAGGTGCCGGAGAGTTACTATATGTAGGTGGAGGTTGGCTGGTTGTAGGCAGAGGTTGTGTTCCTTCATTGCTGGTTGTAGCAGGTTCTTTTCCATTATAATTTTTACCTTTTCCGTTATCTGGATTTTGACCTGGATTTCCTGTCGGTACCGGATTTGTTCCCTTGGCATCACCTTTATTCGGAATTTGATCAATTGCTTTTGGTGGCTGTTTTCCATTATTTGGTTGCGGAACATTTTGAGGATTCTTCGGATCTTTTCCATTTATTGGTTGCGAAACTTCTCCATTAGTTGGTATTGGAATTTTACCATTTATTGGTGGCGGAAC
>QKYT01000073.1:151295-163500 GCA_003550305.1 Glomus cerebriforme
AGCATCCTTTGGCTGTTGATCGTTTTGAGGATTCTTTGGTGGAGCATCCTTTGGCTGTTGAGGATTCTTTGGTGGAGCATCCTTTGGCTGTTGATTGTTTTGAGGATTCTTTGGTGGAGCATCTTTTGGCTGTTGAGGATTCTTTGGTGGAGCATCCTTTGGCTGTTGATCATTTTTTGGAGGATTTTCATTCTTTGGAGGAGCATTATCCTTTGGCTGTTGATCATTTTTTGGAGGATTTTCATTCTTTGGAGGAGCATTATCCTTTGGTTGTTGATCATTTTTTGGAGGATTATCATTCTTTGGAGGAGCATTATCCTTTGGTTGTTGGTCATTTGTTTTGGGTCCTAAATTCTTTTGGTCTCCACTATTTTTTGGAACTTTTCCTCCTCCATTATCCTGTCTACGATAAAGAATGTTTTTAATATTGGGTGGTGAGTCCTGCACACCATTCAAAGAAATTGGGTGAACATTTTGACCTTTGCTCAAATTTGCCAACATGATCAAACTTATAAAAATAGATAACCATAATATTATTATTGGGACCCGTATTGAGTTTGATAATGTTGATATAGTCGATTTGGTCATTATAATTGTTGTTGAAATGTTGCTGCGGAAAAAATGTATTATGATGAAAATGGCGATAATTGTATTTTTAAAAGGAGAAAAAATTTTTTTTTTTAGGAGTTGGATTTCTCGTAGAATTGTGGTTTTTTATTGATATTGAATGTAAAAAGCGGTATTAATGTAGAATTAATTCGGAGATAATGAAAAATGACTGAAAAAAAGAGTGTGATTGCTGTAAATTAAATTTTTAAAAAATGCAAAAAGAATGCAAAAATGTTTTTTTTTAAAGTATGAGCTAAGAATAATGAACGGCATAAATTTTTTTTTTTTTTAAAAAAACAAAAAATAAATAAATACCAAGCAAAAGTTCAAGTTGCAAGGCCACCTGTGAACCTTGTACTTAAACTTAAAGCAAAAAATAAGAATAATATCTAAAGGTTCTACGGAAAGTAAGAAGGAAAGTGGTTAAAGGAATAAAAAAACAATGGAATTTGAAATAAAGTAAATTATTGAAAATTTGATTGTTTGTGTAACAACCAATTAGGAAAACCGTTGAGATCCACATTCTTGGCATAATACATCAAAAATACTTAAATTATACTTTAATTAAATTATTGTGATACATTTAGTGTTACATCATATTGTTGTAAACCAATTGTATATAATTTCTCTGTCGCTTATTTATAGAAATTATGATATTCATTTTTTAATTTAAAGTATCAAAATTACCAAACTAAATCAGGATTTTGGATTTTTTTTTTCGCCGAAAATGTGGGAAATAAAAGCACGCATTTTACACGCACATCAAAATGATTTAATTAAGGTTAAATAACCACGATTTTATACATTTTGCGTTACATTGCGTATGTAATCTTTTTTGCTTTATTACTTTCATCCGATCAGTCGTACTGTATAGATGTACCGAAATCTTGGTTGGGAATAGAATATTCGGACAGTTCATGATTAAATGATTGATTTAACATACATTAAAAATATATACCGTGTTTCATGAGAGAGGGAGGAGTTATGTCTATCTGTTTTATCTAAATAAAGCATCAGGAATATGATCGAATTATATCTAGGAAGAAGAATTGGATGTTTCACGGGGATTATCTATTAGATTTTTTTACGACGTAGCTCGTATCTTCTTTTAAAGATTACTTTTAAAAACGAAATATATGTATATAATGTGTATAATGATCACATTGTAATAGATGGATAAATATTGTACGCATCTGCAAAACACAAACAAATATATCGGACATGACTTAATGTTACATTTCACGTTATAAATACGTTTCAGGAAATAAACGTCATATTTGTAGGTACATAAAGCATTCAACCATTTTATCCAAATTTAAGAATGAAAACATCTCATTGGATTCTTCTCATTAGATTTTTCTTTTTTTATTACCAATCATTATCAAATTCTCAATTTCGATTCTATTCGGTCATGTTGCATTTATTAACGTTTGATAATCATTTGGTTTCAAACCCCTAAACAAATTATACAACCCTCGTTTAATGAAAAGTAGGGTAAGTAGGGTAAAGAAATTCAATATCATCGTTATTCTTATCAGTGAAGGATCGAGAAAGATTTGTAATTATGTCAATTTTTGGTTAGATTGGTTTAATACTACAGTCTTGTATTTTATAAATTAAACACAAAGAAAATTTGATTTATTATAAAAAATTTTCTTTCTTCTTTTTCTTCTTTTTCCCTTTTTTTATTCATGATCATCCTTAATTTATCCAAGGCACACGTTTGGTCCTTTAATATACAAAAGAGGTTTCTTAAGTTACACCTGGGATGTTACATTCAAACTTTACTAGTCGTAGTATAATATAATTTAGCCAAATTTAAAATATCAAGTCACGTGAATTTAATCATCAGTTACTAATAATAAATCCCAATCGCATTGTCATAATTGATAAAATAAATGTCCACATAGTAATTAAGAAAACTTTCCAGGTAGATGTATCAGGTAATAAAATTCGTTTCGACTGCAAAACGCTCGTGCAATGAGTATCAAAGTATATATAAAGAGCATAAGCGGGGAATACAATGCAATAAGTCAGATTGAAGAAAATATATCTATAAATGAAAAAAAATTTTTTTGTCAATGATATATATATATATCAAAAAAAAAAAAAAAACATTAAAAAAAGAAAAAAATCTTACAATCTTCCATCTTTTGGTGATAAGGTGGGAATACCATTTCCCAGTATATGAAGAAAAGATGCAAAAAGTAATAACAAAATTTGATTTGGATGTTGAATAACTTTGGGTGAAACACTTGGTTCTTCGTCGGATGGTAAAAGATCGTCCTCGTTAGTTATAGGAAGTTGAGCTGATGATTGTTCTTTAACATATTCTCGTGTAGAAAAATAAATACGAGTAAATACGATAAATAATGCATAATCTGAACAGAGACCTTATAAATTATTAAAGTAAAAAGTTAATAATTTTAATAATTTTAATGAGTAACACAAAAAAAACATCATTACCTTGAGCTTTGAACCAAATTGCATCAAAAGGCCAAGGTAAGACAATATTCAACAAATTTACAATAAATAGGTAAAATGCAACGAACGCAAAATAAAAACTTGATGTGATTTTTCCTCCTTGATACAATAATAATAAAATACAAACTTCCCAAAGATTATGCAAAGCTCCAAAAGTTGACCATAATTTTCCTGTATCTAAATAGAACAAAGCTATTCCAGCAAAAGAAGTAAATAAAATATAATAAGCTATGGCTTTATTAAACCAAGTAGCGGGAGTTCTACTTCCATTTTCTTGATAAATATATGTAACATATTTTTTCGGTAAATTCCGATTTGAGGCCCAATTTAATGAGTAATAACCCGATAAAACTGAGGTAATAATTAAAAACAAAATTGACGTATCATATTTTTGTTGATCAAAATCTATCAAGAAATTAAAATTTTGAATTAAACAACGGTAGATACAACGAATTTGATATCAATAATTGAAAAATACAAACGGGCAAGGTTTTCATGCCATGTTGGATATCCCGTAAAACGAGAAAGTTCAGCATCTGGAACGACAATATTAACGAACGCGAAAGATAAGAGCAAAAGGCCTAATACTACGAAAGAGGTTATAGAAGAACAGCCACGAAATGTCATTCTTACTAATTTGTAACAATAATTAGTTAAGAGTTAATAGAAAAATTTCGTTCAAAATTGGTGTTACGAACTTTCTTATACGCGAAAATATTTGGATCGATCGACAAATCATGATTGAGTTTTGTAATACATGTTTATAACTCTATCAGCACAGGCCCAAATTATTGAAAATATAAATTTTATTAGCAGTTAGGGATCATACATCACGTGATACGGGAATCGAATTTACAAACTTTAATGAAAATTGTGTTGCTCCTTTATGAAATGTAGCGCATCTTAAAAGGTTGGGACTTAATTAATAAGACTAAGTCTTATCGGTTCATCAGACACTGCATTTTGCTTTAGCCAATTTACAGCTTCTTCCATATTTCCCTTGGTGGTATATAAAGCGCGTTTTGCATTTTTCGACGAATATCCCATCTTCGTTAACTGATCTATGTGATCTTGTGATGGTTTATATTTCCAAACTGAGTCCAAAGTCATCTGTCGGCCACTTCCACTTGAAGGTGTTCCACCTCTAACTTTTCCTCTTCCCCTGCTCCTTCCTGGTTGTTGACCACGTTCATTATTATTAAACGAGCCCCACTGACTTATATGCTGATTGCGCTGAAATTTTTCTGATGGTTCTTGCGAGAAAGATAAAACGGAATCCACTGCGTCAGCAACATTATTAACGGATCTATCATCTAAACCGTTAGCAAATATATTTTGAAAAGGTAAAATATTTCCATCCGGGTTATGTTCTTTTTTTGAGTTATGGTCATCAATTATAGCGAAAGATATATGACGATAAGTCCTAGGTAAATTCTCTCCATCACCAGCATATCCGGATGAAATCACTTCGTAAAATAATTGAGCCACAGCAGACGGTGGATTACGATAAGCCCCACATCCAAATGCACTGAGAACTATTGCGTCGTGGTCTTGTTTAATGAAAATAAGAAATAAATTTTTAATGAATTGATCATGAAAATTTTATAATTAAAATGATGTTCACCATTATCTAGTCCTATGTTAAGAATCGCTTGAATTTTCCGTCGTGTAGATGCTTTTGCTTCAGGGACTAATGAAAACTCTCCAACATGATTTTTAATCAATTTTGGGCGACGTATTGCTGCCACCGCCTATTAAATTAATAGTAATTTATTGTAATCTTACCTTTCAATATTAGTTATTTGAAAAAAAAAATGTTAGACTTTCCGTACCACAAAAGACATCGTCTCGGGAACTTCCAAAAATTCATACCGATCTTGCTCACTAGATCTAATAACAGTTGCGTTGGGACAATATATTCCTCCTACTTCCGGTATAGGATACCAAAATTCTTTATTAGGTTCATGATACTGGAAAAGATTAGTACGACGAAATAGATTCTCTTCTTGAGCTCCTGCACCACTTTTATAACCTATTTAAACATATATTCATAATTATTACAAACATCGTTAATGATACATTGAATCCTTACGAATTGATTTTCAATATTTACCTCCCCCAACACTTGTTGCACTAGCCATGTTTAATACCAGAGGATTAAAACCTTTCTTCTTTAACTCCAAAGCTTCTACTAGACAATCACCGCTCACAACTTGTATAACTGGTTTTTCTTGCTTTTCGAGAACAATTTCTCTAGTTATCTTCAACCCATTTTTATAAAACTTTGCTTTGGCAATTTCAGTAGCAATGCTTTCAGCATTGAGTTTGACCACTTTATCAGTTTGTGCATGAACGTATTCATATGTGGAGAATGCTATAATTGTTTCTTTTTGAACAATTACGCGCTGAGATTTTTGCATATTTGTTAATTTAAAAAGAAGTACCGTAGGTGACGTCAAAAAAACGATACTAATCATTAATCAATATAACTTCGGAAATGGACGCAGTAGATTTTACGGATCGTCAATTCGTCGTCACATGCTTAATTTGTGTTTTGACAATACAACATATAACAACCAATTATATCGCGAAATACGGTAATCACGTGATATTTCGATTGCGAATCATCAGCAGATTATCAATTATCATATTCTACTTTTTTGCATGCAAAAGCATTCTTATAATAGGATTATTTCTTGCTATTCTTTTAAATTTATATTTTAAAAACATGGCAAAAATATTTGATAGCTGCACTAAAAACTTTTATAAATGTATAAACAACATGTATCTTGTAATAACAGTTACTGAAGGTATTAAATATGTATTATCTGAACAAGTAATTACAATTGTTGATACAGAAAATAAACAATTTTCAGAGTTGTACAAAATTTTTACCTCTGGATAATTTAATAATCAAGATGTTGAAGTTTATGTTTGTCAAAATAATGTTGATAAATGAATAGAAGTAAATGATGATTTAAATAATGATCTTAAAATTATGGAATCTTTAGAATATAATTATGTAAAATTTTCATTTCATATAGAACCTATAAGAAATATGAAACTGCTTAGCTTTCCTAATGCATTTGACATTATGATGAGAAATTCACAGCAACTAAAACTTTCACAATATCGTATTGAACATACTAGACATGATTTATTATACAATGAGATAATTGATCTTCTACATAATCAAAAAGTTGGTTGGAAAGGAGGTATTCACCAAACTTTAGGAAAGGAATTTGTGGAATTTGTAGAGCATATTGTAAATGCTCTTTAGTATATTGATCCATATTTAAAATTATTACAATCTCATGCATGTCATATGCCTGCGTTTTTTAAAGAATTGGCAACATATGCAAGTGATGATACTAATAGAAATACATATAATCTTGCATATTACACTAGTCATTACAAAAAAGAACCTATTTTACATCAAAAGCTGGACTTATTAATTAAATCGTTAGAACTCTCTATATAACAACTTTGGGTAAATGATAATAAATGGAATAACATTATTTTTGCTATTACAGTATTGCCTTGATAGATATGATGCAAAAATATAGTGAACATCTTGTAAAAAAATAAAAAAACAATGACCGCTATTCATCACAGTGATAAATCAGCATGCAATCCAACAAATAATGCTTATATGTTCTGTATTCTTGGCTGTAAGGAAGATGATTTTGATAAACAATATCAAAAGTTAAATGATGCTATTTTGCAATGTGAATTTTATCAATATATGGATATTTATTCTTATCTTCCTACAGACATTATGAAATGTTATCAATATATTAAAAATCTTTAATTAACTTGTTCAATTGGAATTTATAGGTAATATAAACTAAAATAAGTATTAGTTACTACATTAATTAATACAAAAAAGAGCATTTTTTTTAGATATATGCAAGGAAATTATCTTGGTATAATAACATATATTTGGAAAATACCAGAATTTGAAGTAACTGATGAATTTCAAGATAAGATCCAGAAAGTTCATATGTTAGCTAAAATTCATGAAGAATTGCCTAAATATTTTACCTGACAAATGAGAAAAAATATCCTTAATAAGGTATTATTAATCTGTATTAAATAATCATATATACTATATATTTAATATGTTCTAAATTTTACATTATTATTGCAATATTCTTTGATAAAAACAGTTACTCCTACTGTATTACAAATGCTATACTTTGACCTTACTGGTGATGCAGCTATTATGTTAAATGTTATAAGCCATAAAATTAAAGAAAGGTTATGCTTAATGTTAGCATTTGAAGATTTCATCAATAATATTTAATCTGTGAGTAAATAATGGATTCAAAGAAAATAAATTTGATATATTTTGGAATGAATTAGATATGTATTTTAATGAGATGCAGTATGTAATTTTTTGGATAGATAATAATATAGAGTTATTATAAAAATAAAATTATTTAATAATACAATTGTATAGAAAACTCCTGCTGTAGATGACCGACATCATAATACAATTATATATATGCCTTTAGCAATTTCTATATGTGATTTTTATAATATAATTTTAGATTGCATATTAAAAATAGTGAACCACTTCCAGCAGAAATTTATATACCTTCATGTGAATGGATCTGATTACAGTTTTGGCTAACAAATTTTACAATAGCAAAAGCTATATAATATATAGGATGATATTAAGTTAAATTCAAAGTGCAAGGTAGACTTCTTTACAAAACAAGTACAGATGCTCATTACTGCGTGATACTTTTCACTATTTATGCGAATTTGTGATTCAATATCGGCAATGGGCATGTTTTATATTAGCTAATGATAAGTATAAGATTTCTATTAGCGAGAATATGCCTATATCTACTGGAATGCATAACTGTTGATTATTGACTACACAAAATAATAATTTTAATACATCTGATCATGACTTTACCAAACTATCACTTACACCTTCAGTTATTTTTTTTGTTTTCATTTCAAATGATATATCAGGTGAATTTTATAATAGACAGGTCTTTGTATCTTTTAAAGATATTATTTTTGAGCCAAGCAGTGCTATTTGGCATATAACCAAATTTCATAATGCTATTTATACACAATACATGTACCAAAATTCATCACCAATTTTATGTTTTTATACTGATGGTGGACCAGACTATAGATATACTTATGGTTTAGTTCAAGTTGCTTTAATCAGTCTCTTTTTAAGTAGAGCAAGATTATGATATGTTTATTACAGTATGCACAGGTCTACATCACAGCTGAATAAATCTAGCAGAGAAAATAATGAGCATCTTAAATTTAGGATTTCAAAATATGGCAATTATATGAAACACAATGAGTGATAAATCTGAAGCACTTTTTGACAAAGTTAATATACTTGATGAAATTCGTGATAAAGCAAGTAAAAATTCTAATTTAGAAATAGATTTACGAGATTGCATTAAAGATGTCCAGAATTTATTACATAGTTATTCTGAAAGGTTAGTTTTAAAAGATCAATATTTTAATTACAATGCTGCAAACGAACATGATATTAATAGCTTATTTCAGATATTAAGAAATATTTAAATTTATTGTTATTATTTTAAATTTACAAATAACTTATTCCAATTTATTTATGCAGTTTATATCAAAGATTAATCCTTCATTAACTCGTAATGACACCACACAAGCTCAATTAATACACCATACTGAATTGATTAGTTTTATGAAAACTTATTGTCAAGAATGTGCTTATTTATTTTAAGTATTCACATAACCATTTATAAAGTAGATAGAAAAAAGCTATTTTTACATTTATACAAAGAATTTTAAATTCACCTTAAATGCAATTTTATTAAAATAAATTTTATTATTTCCTATTTTATAGATTAAAAAATGGCAGGATGCATCGTGTGAAATTTGTACACCAATATACCTCTTACAAACCATCTTTGACAATTTATATTTCTTACCTGATTCAGTTCTAGTATAAGGTATAAATTATCTGTATTGATAGTTTTTATCTTACAACTGATTTTACAAAATATTATAGATAATCTGAAATATTACTCTTCATTTCAATCTGTCTATGGAAAACAAATAAATGAAGAATTCTACCTATCACTGCAGTTTAACCAAGCTAATACTGAACTAGCATCAAAAAGTGTATTAGTTAGTGGAAAAATCTGGAATTATATTATGTATTACAATTGTGAAAAATGGCATTGTGTATATAGTAAGAAAGCATTAAACCAAGATGAGGTATAGGATTTTAAGTAATTTTTAGACGTATATGACTATTCTTGTGGTGCACCTCTCTTTCTTAATGATCATTATTTAGTGAAAATATTGTTTGTTCATATAAAAATATTTTGTGATACTCCTATAGAAATCCTTTATTATTCTAGTTGAAAATCAGGAAACTCCAATATATACTACTATTGTGATGCAGATAGTGATTTCATTAATCCACCTGAAATTTTAAGAATAAAAAATATATATCCATTATGCCAAGGATGTTATGATAAAGGTAAAGAATTTAGCACTCGTATGAAGGTCAAGGTAAATACCAATAATTCAAAGTGAAAAAAAAACTAGGTTAGAATTTATGGGCTTTACTTTAATCTACATATAGTTTAATAGGTTTTTAATAATATTTAATAATCTTATAATTGTATTAATTATTAATATCTGTATAAAAGATTAATAATAAAATTCTATAATAATACAGATTTTGTTCTAGGATGATGGAAGATGGAAGAATAATTTGGGAGGTCCAGATGGAGATCATTTTAAATGAGGAAGTATGTATAGGGTTGGATAGAAAGGGTGTTAGCAGGTTAGAGAAAATAGCGTTAAAAAAAGTATATAAATTTCCATTAACAAAAGTGGTAGTTTTTATTGCAAGACAAAGGTACCCTTCTAAGTACTCTATTCTTTAAGGATAAGGTGAGACTCCTCAGGCTGGGTACATATGGGATTGTACCATACAGTTTGGTAATAATGGTCTTTTTCCCATCTTGCTTCTCCAGTAAGTATGAAGTAACTTTGTCGGGCCATCTGCTCCTTTTCAAGACTGTGGATATGTATAGATGTCTAAAGGAGGATAGTAACATTTTTCACCCATAATAGAGTAAGTGCGTATCTTTATAACAGTTATGATGACTCTAATCAAATAAGAGTAACTTGTAATAATTGTACTTAATTTAATATGCTAATGGTGTATTCTTAAATAATCATTAATAAAATTGGTATGTGTTTAAGGTTAAAAAAAAAAAAAAAAATTCTATAATAATGCATTAAATAATTTAGAGTATTAGTAATTTATTTTGTTTTTTATTTGAATTTAACTAATGAATAAAATGATTTTACATATTTTTCTATTTGTATTTTTTTTATTTTCCCCTTAATATTTGATGTTTTGATCTCATATGTTATATAAAACATATAATTAAATTGGTCAGATCTTATCCCAGATCCCAGTATCATCACAAAAAATTTTCATTTCACGTGATTTGGCCAGAATTATATCTTCTCAGCCTGTATTAAGAAATTAAACATATGACAAATTGTGATACTGAAAAAAATCTACGGATGGATTGTAACACATCATTGATAATCTATACTAGGCATTGCTAAGTATGATTACCAATTCCTACATATGCATGCATATGGTTCCATCAAGCAACACACGAAGGAAGCTCCATTTACATCCCTGTCTATAATTACATTGCATCCCTTGCACTTGTAAACTTTTTTTTCTCTTATATTCTGTATATTTCCACATGCAGAACATGTTTTTAAAGTATATAATTCATTCTGTATGATCATTTTCATACCAATCTTTTCAGCTTTGTATTTCAGCCATTGTCAGAATGAATAATATGACTATATTAACATACTCCGCACAGTTTTTGAATTGATCTTTCTCATTTCTCATCTTACCATGTTTGAAACATTGAATTTGGGTATAATAACAACATCATAATTTTTTGCAAGATAATTCACGGTTTTCTTATGTAATTCATTTCTCAGGTTCTTAATCCTCCTAAAAATTCTTGAAATCGCTTTATCAATTCTTTTAACCTTCTTCTTTTTTCTTTTAGAAATTGAGCTCTTAAGCTTATCCTTACCAAACTTAATTTGTCTGCATGCAAGCAAAGTCTCACCAACTTCTGCGCATCATTCTTACCAACCTCTATGATTTCTTTGATAGGTGAGTACATTACAAATGGAATTCAGACTCCTGGATTGATAGCCACAAACCTCTCATATATTTCTTTTGACTTTTTTTATCTTTTGTATACCTAAGGTTGCTTGCCGAAACCTGTTTAGTCTAATGCCAAAAGGTGAAACCTCTTATATAGTGCTGAAACACTGAAATGCCAAAACTGCGGAACCTGTCAAAATTGTGAAACTGCTGAAACTTGCCAAAACTTCTATAATAGGTTTATCCATAATTTCAGCATAGTTGATCATAAGATTTGAATATAGTTATGTCAAGTTACACCAATTAATAATATAATTTAGATGATCAAATAATTTCCAATCTTTTTTTTTACCGTTTTCTTTTATTTTCTTTCAAGCTTTATCTAGTGTTTGTATGTTAGAATTTCAAAACTGACTCTTAGGCATATATATTGCACGTTTTTGGAATTTTTTTTTAAGGGGTTTATATACATTAAAGGAAAAATGCATTACATATTACATATATTTGATAAACAATTCTGTCATTTTTTTTCATTAATAGTACAAAAGTTTCTTTTGTTTTCTTAATAATAAAATTAATAAAAACTGTTTAAATGACTGATCACATAGCAGATACACCCATTCAAAAAAAAAATAAAGGAGGTCAACCACTTAATACTATTTGGGAAGACATTCATAAAGGAGTATCTATTGGTTCTGGTAAATTTGCCGCCTCTTGTAAGTACTGTAGTTGTACATGGACATGCGGAGAAGTTTCAAAGTTTAAAGAGCATCTTTCAAACCATTGTCAATATGCACTACCAGAAGTTGTTAAAAAGTATATGACTAAAGTAATGGAACGCCAAGATAAGTCAAACTCATCTAAAAAAAGAAAAAATTCTGAAGGTCATCAAAGTATCATGGATGATTATCATGATTCAACAGA
>QKYT01000073.1:168324-180142 GCA_003550305.1 Glomus cerebriforme
TACAGGTCACGATCTCTGAGAAGAGAAAAAAGGGAAAGGAGATCCCCTTCTCGGGATCGATCACGAGGTAAAGATGATAGAAGAAGAGATAGAAGGAGAGATGAATCCCAACGTAGAAGATATTATAGACATTANAATTTTTATTTTTATTTTATTATATTATAATTATATTTTGTTATTTATCAATTATCNTTATTACATTATTTTAATTTTGACAATAAAAAAATGAAATTATTTACTAAATATTTAAATATTATGATAATACAAAGCAATTATTTTGCATTTATTATATTCTACAAATATACTTATAATTAAAGGCCCAGTGCCTTATAAATTAGTTTAAATGCCGAAACTCTAATTAAATCATATAAAAAGTATTGCCGAAATGCCAAAACAGTTTCGGCAAGTTTTGGCAGTTTCGCGATTTTGATAGGTTTCACAGTTTCGGCATTTCTTGATAATTTCACGAAACTAGTTTCAGCAGTTTCGCATACGCCATTCTGTCATAACCTACTAGTTTCGGCAAGCAACCTTATGTATACCTACGATAAGATCCATTCATTTGTTTTTCTAAAATACGTGAGCTTGCAATCATTATCAATCCTTTCTAATAGCCAACTGTTGTTTTTTCTCTTATTCTTGAAATGCAAAGCTTTCAGATCTCTTGATCCTTTCTTGAGATCATATGGTTTCTTTCTCAGTATTCTCATAGAACAACTAAATAGATACGATACATAAAATTGATTCCAATTTTTTTTTGAGAAATTTTGTGCACGTATAGTAATGGTATGCTTTAGATCCTTCCTGGTCTTGAACTTTAACTTGGCATTGTTATCTTTTGAATAGAAATTTTTAATGGCTTTATCCACAGTTTTGTCGATTATGTTATTTGGTATATCATCATAGACTTTCTTACTCCTCAATTTTAAATATGCAATTGTTCTCAGGAATTGTATCTTTGAAAAGTTTATCATCTCCTAATTCTCCTTACACTTATTATCATTTTTATCTACATGCACAATTAAAAACTACCTTCTCTGCAGATAATCAATGATCGTGTTATAGATCAATCTCGCCAATCCCATCTATCGCTTTAGCAAGCGTTTCTGCATGAGATTCGGGTACAATTTCACTTTCAATGTTCTGTTTACATTTTCATCCTTTTTTCTTCTCTTGTTTTTTCGCACAGTTAATACTTTTTTTCTTTTTTTTCCTTTCCCTTCTGTGCTTAGCTGCTCTTCTTCCTTGCAATCTGCAGATGAAGATGGTGTTAATAGCAAGGATATCTTCAGACAGCTCGTGTTCATTGGTTGTTGAATCATCGAAGAGAACCATGAGTTTTGTAGAGTTGAGCGAGAATACATACTTGAGGAGTTCATAAGCGAACCTGCATAATCAATCATGGTGGGTAACCACAATCTCTCTGACAAGGCCTTTGCATGATTGTTCCAGTAGGGTTTGCAGTCCTTTATGTTTGAAGTTGATTCCTGACCCAATATCACTGATGAGCTCATAGGTTGGGAATTGAGAGCTGAGAAGTTGTTTTTGTCATTCAAGGTCTTCTTTTTGCTTGACACTAGAGACCCGAGCATAGAGGAACCCTTTTTTGTTGGTGGTAGTGGTGGCGGTGGTGGTGGTGGAGCTATCAGCATTTTGGGAATTCAAAATGGAAGATATATTGTAAAGGCGAGTACCAGAAGGGGACGTTATAGCAGTGATTTTTTCTTGCTTTAGCCAGCGATGCAAGGTATATGATGAGATTCCTAGCTTCTTAGTTGCTTTGTGTACAGATAAATACATAAAGAAAGGTTTTAATACAGTTTACGATTTTGACTTCTAAATTGATATATTGATAAATTGATAAGCATTACTAAGCAGATGTCACGATTGTAATACTAAGCAAAAATTTACTACGGTAAGTTACTGGAAGTGACACCGGTAACAAATTTTAAAGGTCACGTGGAATTGAAAAATTTTGGGGGAAGTGGTGTTTTGACGTATCTGTCATTTTAAAAACCAACTTTCCCCACAGATTTTGGATTTCAAAAAAAAAAATTAGAATTTTATCGATCATTAATAGTTTGAGTGTACAAGATGCAACCTTTTAATAAATATTATCCGCCTGATTGGATCCCGGAGAAAGTGTGTATTGTTTATTAGTTCATTTCACTTCCCTCCAATTCAACAATATTAAAAACTAACTAGTTTTCACATATTATCAGGGTTCTGTTAATAAATTTGTTGGAAAACATCCACTCGGTGATCGTGCGCGTAAAATTGATCAGGGAATTTTAATTGTCAGGTTTGCATTCTTTGTATAAATTTTTAGAAAATAAACTCTTTAGATTTGGACTGAATAGATTACGTGTTTTGCAAAACATATAAAACTCACAAGATTCGAATTACCTTTCAACATCTGGTGTGAAGGTTGTGGAAATCATGTTGGCAAAGGTAATAAATAAATATATATATATATATATTTGTATCTAAAAAATTTAAATTCGTAATGATTTTTATAGGTGTTCGATATAATGCCGAGAAAATGAAAATTGGAAATTATTTTAGTACTCCAATATTCAGTTTTCGAATGAAATGCCATTTGTGCGATAATTGGATCGAAATTCATACAGATCCGAAGGTGAAATAGCAAATCATACGTACCTTACCCTTTTAATATAAAATATATTGTTACAGTCTTATATTCATATTTTATCTAGAATGCTGAATATTTGGTTGTTTCTGGGGCCCGTAAAAAGGTCGAAACTTGGGAGCCGGAAGATTCTGAAGTCATTAAATTAAAAGGTTTACTTCTTTTTTCGTAGTATTTAATTCTTTAATTGTTTTGAATTCATTGTTTATTTAAGTTTTATTTCAATAGATGAAGATGAAGCTAAGAAAATGGTTGACGATGCATTATATAAGCTTGAATATTCTGTCAAAGATGAACTTAGATCTAAAGAAGCTCTTCCTATTTTAACACAGCTTCAAGTATGTCTATATTATCAATTATGTAATATTCTCTAGGAATAATTCAATAATGAATATTTGTAATAATTTCTTTTCCTAAGAAATTAAATGATAAACAATGGGCAGATCCATACACACATTCACAGCGAATGCGTAAAAAATTTAGAGTAAGAATTTTTTTTTCAATTAATGTGCATAATTAAAAAATTATTGACCTTTTCGTTTTTTCTCCTTGAAAGGAGGAAAAAAAGGAGCTTGAAGCTAAAAAACGTGCAGATGAAGAAATACGCGACAGAAATGCATTATCAATACCACTTTTGCCAGAATCTCAGGAAGACATAGTCAAAGCACGAACGACCGAGTTTTCAGGTTTTTTTGGGAAAAAATTTTTTTTAATGACATTATTTTATTAATAATTTACAATTTATTTTATTATAGATCATTTACTTGAAAAAGCACAAAAACGTAAATTAGAAATAACAGCATCATCCATATTTAACAAACCGACATCAAAATCTAAAAAATCAAAATTCAATAATCATGATTCTAAAGATAAACTTGCAAGATTATCAGCAATTGTAGCAGTAAATACTAAACTCAAAACAGATCCTTTTTTAAAAGATAATGATTGGAATACCGGAAATAGTATTGATGGAAGCGAAAAAAGTAGTGAAAATAAGGATTTAGTTATTATAAGGAAAAAAGAAAGTAATCATCAGCCATTAGAAACGTTAAATTCTGGTAATTATTATTACTTTTGGTCCTTCAGTGAATGATAATGGGTTTTTTTTAAAAAAAACTCTCGTCAACTTATCACATTTGGTTTATTTAGGCAATAATACGACAGGTTTATCTTTAGTCAGTGCTGATTACGATGATGAGGAGGAATTTTAAGTTTTAACCTTCTTTATTTTATATTTGAAACCTTTTTATTTTTAATTTTTATACTAAGCAAGTCATTCAATAATTGCTCATAAAAACCATAAACTTTAAAAAGAATGTAACATATAATTTACTTTAACAATTAAAAATATGAAAGTTCAATAACATTGAAATTACTAATTTATTAATATAATAATAATACGGAATTAATCACTTGGAGGTGGACCGGGTCTATAAAGAGGTTTACCGGCCTTCTTACTATAAATCGTCATAAATTTATTTTATAAAAATCAATTACTTTTGAAATGATCAAATTCCAGAAAAAAAAACGTAGAATACTTACAATTGCCACCATGCAGCTAGATTCGTTAAATATAAATTGTCAGAACCTTTTAAATCAAGAAAAAAATAACTGATTCCTATATTACTTACCGACAAATGGGAGAGAGAATCCCGTACCAAGGAATAAAGTCATTTTAATAGCAAGACCTGCTTTACTTTTAGTGCTGAAAGGAAGATGCTAATAAATAATTCAAATCTTATGGTTAACAATAATCGATATGATTGATTATATATTAGAGGAAAATAAGAACTAACCGAACCGTCAACATTTTCCCAATGATAAGCACCATCGCGCATTGGACGAGTCAATACACGGGAGCGGATAGCTGAACGAGCAAAAACGGAAGAATTCATTATGTTTAAGAGTGAAATAAGCTATATGAAAAATATCAAAAAAAAAAAAAAAAATTGACTACTAAAAATATCTGTATTACCATCGAATGCCTGATTATCCAATAATATCATGCATTTTTTTATTTTACGAATGTCATTAAGTCGCGCTCGCGACTTTTTTTCTCAAATCTTTTCTCAAAAGTTTCAATTATGACTTTTCAATTTCTTTCCCCAAAATCATCGTCGTATACAAATAAAGTTGATGTGGATGGTGACATCGACATGCTTCTTAAAACGGAAAGGGAAAATTTCGAGACGCAAGTTGTAACTCCTGGTGAAATTATAACTAGTGATACGCAATATATGAGGTTTTATTTCAAAAATTCATAAAACTCATGTTCTATATATATAGAAAATTGAAGAATTAAATTAATATTAATTTAGAGGTCATGGTACTTTTACAACCGAAAAAAATCAACGTTTATCATCAGTAGCTGGTGTAGTTGAACACGTTAACAAATTAATTTCTGTACGATCATTACACGCAAGGTATGTAAAAAATAACTTTTTTTTATTTTGCAACGCACTTTATTCATTAAGTCCTTTTCTTAACAGGTATACGGGTGATATTGGTGATTTAGTAATTGGCAGAATTACAGAGGTAAACTATCCAATCAATTGTTAACTTACTTTTATACGCTAGTTTGCGCTCAAGTTTTGCGTTAAGCTTTTTTATGAAAGTTGATTGTCGAAATTTTTGGACTTTGTATGAAACCCTGATTCCTTATTTGATAAATTAATCTTATGATAGGTTTCACAGAGAAGATGGAAAGTCGATATAAATTCAAGACAAGATGCTGTATTGTTATTGTCAGCTATTAACCTTCCCGGTGGTATACAAGTAAGTTTTTCTGAAATTTTCAATTTCTACTTGGTACACTATTAATCATTACTTATATGAATTACTAGAGACGTAAAACTGAGGCTGATGAACTTCAAATGAGAAAATTCTTCTCTGAAGGAGATTTATTAGTGGTATTGCATCAATCTGAAAATTTGTTAAATTTATGACCCTTCTTAAAAACATGCAAATTTATTTCAGGCTGAAGTACAAGGAACCTTTCAAGATGGTTCTTCATCATTACACACAAGAAATTCGAAATATGGCAAGGTACTAATAACTTTAATAGTGCTCTTGTTATTAAATTGATTATATGTTAATATACATTTCTTTATGTTTATTTCTTTAAGTTGCGTAATGGTTCTTTTGTTATAGTTCCACAAGCACTTGTTCAACGATGTAAGACACATTTTCATACATTACCATGTGGTGTTGATTTGACTTTAGGTTTAAATGGTTATATTTGGGTGAGTAAACATACGACACAAACAGCTGAAGAACTGGAAATTTACTCTAATGAAAATGAGGTAATAAATCCCATAATGTTATAATTCTGTTTTATAGTATTCTAATATATGTTCATTTATAGGAAATTGATCAAGAAAATCGTGAATCAATTGCACGAGTTTGCAATAGTATCAGTGTATTGAGCCGCCATTTCATGTGCATAAATGATAAAATGATAATGTTAGCATATGAAGCTTCTTTAAATTTTCTAGTTAAGGACTTATTAAAATTGGATGTAATGGAAGTTATAATAAGTGAAGTGAGTGAAAAAATGACTTTACTAAAAGCTGGTGTAAGGAGATAATCTCATTTTTTAATGCTTAGGCAAGATTTTATTTCATTTTATTTATGTATTACTGTACTTATAATTATTTTATTATATAATTAATAAGTAAGTTATATTAGCAAGTTTGATAATAAATATTAATATACATCTTGTATTAATATTATGCTTATTAATATAGTGCTAGCAAATTTATATATACTATAATTATAAGGGAAAATTTATTTCTCACCCCAGGGTGAGATCAATTTTACTTATTCCTCTAATCACATTTTCATTTTTGGCATCATCCTTAAACAATATTTATTTGTTTATTATTTTGATAATAAACTTTTCAAATCTTTTTCTCCTTTCTTTCTTTTCTTTTTTTTTGTTTTAAAAATTTATTTTAGAAGNTTTCATTAATTAATAAAGCTAAATATTTTTNAATAGTAGTTTAGAACTTGTGTAAAATTTTATCATAAAGTTATATTTTAATAATTTNAANAAANGNANTTTTCATATTNTATAGAGNTTTCACAATACAATTTTGTTATTTTAGTTAAACTAAATAGATGAAAAATACTTAAAATAATTGTTCAGCAGGTATGAAAATACTTGTATATTAATTTTTATAGAGCTAGCTCAAGTGGTTGTGAAGTTATGAATTTTTTTGTAAAAATACTTAAATACATTTTGTTTTTTTACTTTCAAGCATAATTTGAATACTTTGGCACTAGTTGAAATAGTCCATTTCGGCTAAATTTTGGCTGGCTGATTTTAGGCCGAATTATGCTCTAATACTAGTCGAAATCTATGTTAATCTTTGGGTACCATTCGAATGTAAATTTTGATCAAACTTATATTAAATTTCATAATAACCAATTAGTTAATATTCAAGCAAATATCCAACACTCTTCGGTACCACTTGAATGTGAATTTATTTCATTAAACTTCTGTAATATTATTGTCAGCATTCGTTATATTGAATTTTGTAACTTTTAAACTAACATTCGGTAGTNAATACACCAATACAAATATAACAATAGTAATTATTTATTNTTTTATTAATATATAAATAATACAATACAAATACATACAATACAAATAAAAATTTTAAATGAAATCTAGCATAGTATATTGACTGACAGGATGATTTGGTTATTCTACAATTTGATTAGGATTTTTAAAAAATAAATGAAATAAAGTTAGAAATATCATCATAAATTATACCAAAACTTGTAATAAATATTTTGAACCTTTTGCCCCAGTTTTCAAAGATTCACCATATTCATAATAATCATTGAAGTGTTCATCAAGGCATTCTTCATTTTCTTCTGTATAGGAAGAAATAATAGAAAGAACTGGTATTTATCACCATAAAATTTTAGCATATTAAACATTTTTTGATATATTTACCTTCAATATTGATATCAAATTCTTGGTCTTTTTGTTGAAAATAAGATCACTTGAGTATATTTGATGGATGGAGAAAATCATAATATTGCATTTCATCATTATAATTTCAGTTTCTTGTTAATTGAGCTGATTGTAATGTTAGAGCATACGGATTGAGAACTTTTTAAAGAAGATTCTTTAACTGAAACAAATAATAATAATGTAAATATCAAATATACAAATAAAAAAAATAAAATATCAGATACAGAATCTCGTCTGATCTCCATGAGAGATCATATACATTTATTATATGGCTTTGAGACTCTTCGTCCATCTTATTCATTTCTGGAGAGTGGGTTTTTTATCTGCCAATAATTCAATAAACTCTTTCTCATTATACTTCATAATTTCATTATTATGATTCAAGTAAAGAACCCTCGTCCTTTTATTCGACATGTCTTTTTCTAATTGTTTATTATTATAAACACGAAAATTATTACTATATATAATAAATATAAATTTTAAGCGATAAATTATATCTTGCTTAAATGGCTGTTAGCATGTAATCAACATCAATTCGCCCTTTTATTTTGTAATTGTTTCTACTTCTCCTTGATCTATAAAATGTTTAAAGCCAATTGCTTATTTAATCGTAAGAAGCATAATAATTCGATTTAAAGTCGTGATCAATTCTGAAATGAGTTTTCTTTAAATTTTAATGTTTGATTGGCTATTAAATATTTCATTATAGTTCATGTCAAGATCGGGAGGAATAGTTTTCAAAATTGTCTTCATTCCAGCCAAAATTATTTGCAAATAAAGAAAAAAAAGAAATTTGATAAGTATTGGTACAAATCATAAAATCGTCTAAGAAAATTGGATGAACCCTGGTGTTCTTTTTGTTGTTATATGAACTGGTTGAACTTTCATCTGTACTATTATCCTCTGAACTGCTTTTATATCCAGTAGAGCATTTTTTCTTCGATTTAAAGTGCCTTCCTTTTAAATTACTCTTTTATCTTTTTTTCTCTGATTTCTTTTTTTTTCCCTTTTACTTATTTAATTGAGATTCACCATCTGGCTCAAACGACTACTGATACCTCTTAAGATCTGTAAAAAGTTGATCATTTTTATAACCGAATTGCTGATATCTCTTAAGATCTGCAGAAAGTTGATCATTTTCATGATCGAATTCTTGGTTAATTTTCATTAAATATTCATTATTTTCCTGCAGCCTAAAGGATATCGTCTGGAATTTTTTACTGAGTTCCTCTAATTGCCATCGAAGTTTTTTATTTTAAAACTTTAAATCCTAGTTTTTGGCTTTTAAGTCTAGTCAAATGTAGAAAATAATGTTAGAAAGTGAATAATTAAATAAAATTATATAATCAAAATTAACAGTCACTATCATATTCTGAACTAGTATGGGTTGAATCTTGCTGAACATGAGTTAAATCTTGAATATTTGTTAAATCTTGAGTTTCACAATTTTCATTAAGTAAATATTTCATTGGAAGGCAAATTTTTTTGATCGTTACTAGTGCATTTTCTGAAGAAATGACAGATGTTGTATAGTTATTCAATAAATCTTTAGGAATTTGGAGATGAAAGCGATTTTTCTTTAGTTTTCGACCCATATCTTCATCAGTTTATTTTCTGCAATCCATATTTGTATATTAATTTATAATGAATTTTAGACTTTCAAGAGAGAAGTAAAAAAAATAAGCTGAAATACCACTCTTTTTATAGAATTAATTAAACTCTTAGTAAACTTTCGTGACATTAATCATTAAGTTTTCATTATACTTTTACTGCTTTATTTTTAGTTAAATCAATTTAAATCAATCAATTTAATTAATAGAATAAGTTTCATTATATTTTTACTGTGTTAAATCAATTTAAATCAATTAAATAGACTTCAAATGAGATGTTTACCAAGTTTATTATTTTATGCATAAAATGATTTGAAATAGAAAATTATCAAATGTACTTAATAAAGATTATTGACCAAATACTATTAATACTATTAATATAATAAAAAAAAAAGAACGAAAGTTTCATGTCCTTGCAACAAATGCGAGAAAAAATTAGTTGATCCTTGTACAAAAAAAAGACATGAATCAGCCGATAATGAAATTTTCTCACAAAGTTCTAATACAAATACACATCAAGAAGATTAAGAAGTTTATGAAGAAAGAATACTGACAAATCATCTCATTTGACTTCAATTGGAGTTTTGATGTAGGATATTGAACAATCTGTTGATACAGAAGAAAATCAGGATATAATGGATGATGATTTATATATTAACGTCGATTTTGACTTTTTATCTTGAGAACGCACTTTAAGATATACCAAATACTCGATTGAATCAATTGAACCATTTGAATCTGAGCAAAGGCAAAGTACTGATAATTCTTATGATAATAATGACAGTTCAGTAAATAATAAACCAAATAAAATTTTTGAGGATTATTCATATCCTCTCTTGGAATTATTTTATGATGCAAATATTACGCACACAATAATTAATGATCAATTTTTATGGATACTCTTATGGATAATGAACTTTTAAAAAAGGTTCAATATACCAGAAACAGCAATTAAATCTTTAATAAAATTCATGAAATTGGTTCTGAATAAAATTGGAAGTGATAATTTTAGTACATTTTCAGATTCACTTTATATGGCAAGAAATAAGCTTAGTTTGAAAGACTAATTTCAGGCCTTTGTACCTTACCCAAAATATCACAAGCTTTATAAAAAGGATGAAGTAAAAAACTTTCGTCAAGATGTAACTCCTGCAATTATGAAATGACATCATATTGAGTTTTTCAATTCATCAACCTGTCAGTTGAATTTGTGCCAAGAACCTTTATCTCGACTAACAAAATCATTAGATGCTTTGATCATAATTCAGCCTGAATTGATATATCCATTTGCCAAAATTAATAATTAATTGGCAACAATGTTTTATCAATCTGGTTTTGAAAGTTTTCTCAGACATTAGGCAATTCGGTTAAAGATGGATAATATTTTAATTGACATTTATGATAAAGAGGTCTGGAAAACTTTCAAAGATGATGATTCGACTGTTTTTTTGACCTGAAGTAGCAGATTCACATCTTGGTCTTATGCTGAACCTTAATTGATTTCAGCCATATGATGGAATAATGCATAGTATAGGAGTATTATATGTAGCTATTTGCAATTTGTCACATGATATTTGATTCCATCATGAAAACTTGCTATTTCTTGGTCTATTACCTGAGCTGAATGAAGTTAGTTTGCATAAAATTAATCATTATTTGACCAATTGTTAATGAGTTAGAGTCATTTTGGAATGGAGTAACTTTGAATACAAACGAATGTCCAGAAGAAAAAAGAATTCATGTGGTATTAATACTTATATCATGTGATATTCCTACCACCAGAAAATATGTGGCCATGTTTTGGCATTAGTTTCATGCCATAGATGCCAAAAGAAGGCTAATTACGAGAATTACTAGCATAACTTTGCTGGCATGGACAACATGGACAAATGGTTTATTACTTGAGATTTTACTCAACATTATTAGGATGCTTTGGGATGGAGACGTTGTAATTCTAAAGCTTCAAAAAAATGATTTGTGAAGCAAACTGATGTTAGATAATCTGAATTGCTGTGATTATTGTATTTTGATCTGATTTGTTTTATAACGGTAGATCTGATACACTGTTTATTTCTAGGTATTGCAAGATGGATTGTAAAGCAAATCTGAATAGATCAAGAAATATTAATGAAGAATATTCTAAATGAAATATAGAAAAAGATGAATCAATTTTCTATACTAGTAGATATTGGTTAGATTTTGGAAAAATATATTGTGGTGAAGGTTTTTCGAATTTACTGCTGATTAGTGAAAATTTTTTTTACAATTTATTTAACTGTCTCACTTTGAAATCATTTAGGAAATAATGATTGTAAAATTCTTACATATTTTCATAAGAGTTTGTTAGCTTTTTGTTAATAGAATTGTTAAGGTTGATATAATGATTGAAGTCCATTAGAAATTAATTGAAATAGTAAAACTAATAGAAAACAATGATGGCAGTGTTGGGCAATTGGACAAATTGACGTTTTGGACATTTGTCCAAAACCCTGTCCAAAACCTGTTCAAAACCAAAACCTTTTTTCAATGGACAGGTTTTGGACAGATCACATGATTTAAAGTTAATTCTGGCTA
>QKYT01000073.1:180757-222181 GCA_003550305.1 Glomus cerebriforme
TATATGCCTAGGATAACCTCCGCTATTATGTGACATGAATAATGTGGTGGAGATGAAAATAAAGTGATCAGAAACCTAGAATGTGAAATGAAAAGAAAAAAGATTATCTGATAAATCAATCTATGATTTACCAAATATGGGTTTTGGACAGTTTTGGACAAGTTTTGAACAGTCCAAAACTTAATTTTGGACAGTTTTGGACAGTCCAAAACTCATAGAAATTTTGGACAATTTTGGACAGTCCAAAACTGTCCAATTGAAAAAAGCAATTGGACAAGTCCAAAACCCACCACTGAATTATGGTCAAGACCAAATCACGCTGAATCTACATTTGGTACTTCATTTATGTAAATGCTCGTTTGATTATGGACCTTTATATACTTTTTGGTGTTTTTCCTTTGAGCGTATAAACGGCGTGCTGGGTAAGTCAAATTTACGTATATTTTTATTAATTTTTAGTCGATTTCACTTACTAATTCTCATATTTTTTAGGCTCTTTACCTAATAGCCACTGACATATCAAACCAGAATTTATGTGAAGAATGATGTTTGATGCATAGATTATGGCTAAAAGTTCTGAAATAAACCTGAAGGGCATCGAATTATTTAAGAATTGACTGAATATTAGATCTTTATCAGCAACAGATGAATTTTCCTCTAATGAGATACTGTATATCAATTTTTACTCTATTCTATAGATATTTAGAACTTAGTGATTACTGAAAGAGAACCATTTCTAGATGAAATATTAAGATCCTTATCTAAAGATGTATTATTGTCAAGTAAAATACTTGACTGAATAGTTAATTATTATATGGCAACCTATGAAATGTACAATTTTTGAAAACTGTTTGGAAAAGAAACTGATGATTCAATAATTATTCATGTCAGGATAAACCAATTTGGAAGATATCGAATTGATTCTGAAATATTCAGCTCAGCAATATCATCACGATACATTGCAAGCTCTTATGTTTTATTTAAATTTATGACAAATACTGATGAAGTGAACTGCTATTCAGGTCAAATCCAGTATTTTTTCAAACATACAATTGATTTACCTGATGGGATTTTTGAGCATAACTTGGTATATATTCGATAGTATAAGCCTACAAATTCTCAATTTCATTTTAGCATTGATGATAATCAATAGACCTATAATGTTGAACTTTAGAGTAAAGATTTTTATCCCAAACGTCAGGATTGCATAATACATGTGCATTACATTTTAGGAAGATTCGTTCCCATAAAGTACAAACTATCGATTTGTCAAAATACAGTCGAATATTTAACAATTAATCCAATTAATAGAAAGTATCATATTCAATAATAAAATATGCATAATTCATGCATAATTTGTACAAAAAAATAAATACGTTTATTTTTATATTTATTGTAACTTTTTACATTTATTGTGTTATTTTTTATTATTAAATATTTAAATTCNTATGTTTAATCTATTGGATTAATAAATTGTTACAAACTCTATAAAAGTATACAATTCAGCTATCAATCAAATATTTCAAATATTAATAATGATCAAAATTCAGCCAAAATTTGAAATGAATCGGTCAAAATTTAGTCGAATCGTCACATGCTGAAACTTCTTATTTCGATTAGTAATAGTAAAATTAATAATCTTTGGATTGCATAAAACTTTATGAATTTTTGGTAAATTTGCTTAATTTAATAGCCAATCAATTATAGTTTTTAGATATTTTAAAAATAAAAAAATTATATTTTTAAATTATAAAAAAATTTTCTTATTTTAAAATATAAGTTACAATTTTTTTATATTATTCACATATTATATTTAAATATAAAATTAACTTATCCATTACTGTATTTTTTTTATTTTACAAATAGAATATTTTTGAATTACTTTTAAAACTATAAATTATTAACTATCAAATAAAAAAATTTAAAGTAAATTTGCTAAAATACATAAAATTTCATGCAATCTGAAAATCATCAATTTTACTATATATTACTAAATAAAATTTATGAAATCTGAATATTTATTATAAGGTAGTGTATGATATGTATAATCAAAAAAATTTGGTCAAAAGAATTAAAAGAAAGCAAATCCTTCCTAATATTTAAATTGCTTTTACAATAGTAGTTTCAGAAAGTTTATTAAATTTAAAGGTTTTTAATATATAATTGAATGAAAAAATTATGGAATTTAGAATAAAATATTATTTAAAAAATTTGGTAAATTTAAGTTTTGTAAAATAATACTATTTTTATTATTCTTTAATTAAATTAATTCTTAAAAAAAAATTCTTAGAAAAAAATTTTAAAAGGTGATTTTGTCAATGATAAAAATTATAAAATTAATGAATTTGAATATGAAAATAATGATTATGTAGAAGATGAAAAAAATGAAGTTAAATAAAATTGAAATAACGGAAAAAATAAAAAAGGTAATGAAGATGGTGAAAACAAAAATGAGAAAAGAGCTGAAGAAATCAAAGATGTAAATGAATATAAATATGAAAATTCTACTAATAAAGATAAGAAATTAGCAATAAAGTTTTTTTTTAAAAAATATAAGAAATTATAATTATTAGTCTTTTCAAATTTGTAAATTTATTTTATTATATGGATAAATCTATTTGTAACATCATGTTACGTGTCTTATTTGTAATAACCTCAATTTTATCCAATTAAAATTTAAGATTAGGTGTAATGTAAATAGTTTAGCAAATCAAAATAAAAGATCAGTTGTGTAACTAAAACAAGAATTTTTTTAAAAAATTTCAAAAAACTGCTTATAACTTAAAATTTTATCTATGAAACTGTCTTTGTTACATTAAGTAAAAGTTTTCCAAATTAAATTTTACATGTAGAAATCTTATTTATAAAACATTTAAAATAATTTATTATTAAAAAAATAAAAAAAAGTTGTTACAAATAAGACATATAACAGGATGTTACAAATACATTTTTTCTTATTATATAATATAATAAACATAATAAATATTGAATATATTATTTATTGTTATTTATTAATATATTTTTTCAGATATTTTTTCAGATATTTTTTTGAAATATAATAATAATTTATAAAAGCTACTAATGGTTAAATTATATATAAATTTGCGAAGTACATTATATAAAATAAAATACTAATACTAAATTATATATAAAGTTGCAAAATATTACATTATATAAAATGAAATATTATATAATTAGACCTTATAAATATTTTAAAATATTACGTAGTATTTCAAAATATTACATATCATAATATAATAGAATATTACACTTCAGTAAAATTATGAAGTATTATGCTACATAAATTATTAGAATATTACATTCTGTAGTTTTTTTAACTTTACATAGTATTGTCTTAAGAGTTAAGATAATGAAAGATAGAAAAAAAATTTTGGAATCGGATGATGTAGAATATTAATAGGCTTGAGAAAGTTAATGTAATATTGAATAGGAAAAGTATTGGTAAAATAGAGAAAATAGTATTAAAAAAAATATATAATTTTTCATTAATAAGATTTAATTGTAAGACAAAATAAACTTAATACATACAGAATTGTATTATATAATTTGATAATAGTAGTCTTATTTCTTACCTTACTTTACTAGTAAATTAAAGTAATTTTATTAGACCTTCTACTCCGTACTGTATTTCACGTTGAACAATCTTTCTTTAACAAAAAATTTTTTCGTATTATATTTACATCTTAAATTTTCTAATTTCATAAAAAATTACTTTGCTGTAAATAATATATATATATTGATTTATATCATATAGTTAAATGCAATTATTTTCTAATAAATATAGCAAAATTTGTTTTGTTAAAATTTTTTTTATAATAAGATCATCACTTGATATTCAGAAAAGTTTAATGCAAAAAAATTTTAATTAATCCAAAATACCGATTGGTTTTCAGTTACACATTTATATATTCTTTTTTTAATATTACTAAAATATTAAACTAAACTATTTATAATAAATTTTACAATTGAGTATATTAAGTATTTAAGTATTTATATATAATATACATTTTAAAAATTAATATACATACTGTTGAGTATAAAAATTTTTATATACTATACTCAACTTCAATTTTAATAATATACTCTACTCAACATCTCAACCCTATTCTATAACTTTTCATTTTACTGATACTAAATAGATTAGGATTCATATACTTTTTCTTTTATTATATATTTTTATTATTATCTTTACTTTTTTACTGAAAAATTAATAAAGTTTTAAAATATATTAAAAAATAGGATTTTGTAATTTATCATCATAGCTAGTATTATGTAATTTCATAATTTTGGCCAAAATTAAATAATTTGCAATAAAATTGCCTTTTTAGAAATATTGTATAATCTAAAATAAAATTGTCTTTTTGAATTGTACGTGTAATATTATTTAAAATCCAAATAAGAAAATTTGACCAGTATTATAAATTTTGGGTAAAATTAAATATATGATAAATAATATGTGACAAATAGTATTTATTACAAAATTAAGGTGTGAGTGTGTAACATGAAGGGTAATCAGTAAAAGAAAGTACTATATAGAAAATTCTTACAATAATTTATCTACTGTATACACAAATATTATATTGTGCAAATATAATACATACAATATATTTGATTACATAAAACAAATTATTATATAGTATAAGTCACATGATAAAATAAATTACATGACAGGTGGTGATGTATCAACTACTCTAGTATCATTATAAAAAAATTCACAATCATGTGATATTTACTAATTAAATATACACAAGTATATGAAAGCATATGATATATTTGTAATAAATAAAATGTAACAAATAAATTTTATCACACGAAAATTCTGTTTCTCAGATACTTAATAAAATGCAATACAGCCAATCACATGTTAAGTGACATTAAATAATCTTTTCCAGTATTACAATATCATTACAAAATTTTTTCATCTTTACATAACCTTTAAAATTTCTATTTTTACTATATATTTCAGAGATTTAAGATTTTTTTGGTATGAAAAATCCTATTTGTCATACCTTATTTGTTAATTTTTTGTGATGAACTGATGATACAAAGGTAAATTATGCACATTTGAAATGTGTGATAGGTTATGTTAAAATGTCAAATTATCTGCCTGACCATATCATAAAAAATAAAACAAGGGGAATCTGATTGGTTTATCATTATCAGTCCTACATTAATTATTTGTTAATCATTTAATGCAATAAAAAACTTTTCTTTTCACTTTTTTTTCCTCTTTTTATATTTTAAAAATATATATTAGTATTTTAAAAGTTTTTGTTATTTATTGTATAGTTACGAAATTAAGCAAAAAATAAGCATCCCTACATATAAGAAATAACCCAAAAATAAGCACTCTTTTAATAATAAATTTATGATATCTCAGCCAATATTTATCCTAGAGATAAGGTTGCCTGCCTAAACCTCTTCAACATCCTATGATTAGTTTTATCAAAATTTTACTATAGATTTATTATAGTTTTGGCAAAGTTTTGGCAGTTTCAGCAATTATAATAGGTTTCAGCAGTTTCGCTTTTCTTCAGAGTTTCGCTAGTTTTTTAATATAACTTTAATATAATTTTAGCAGAATTTCACTTTTCGGTGAAATGCCATTTTGTCTAAACCCCTAGGTTTTGGCAAGCAACTTTACCTAGAGATATGAAATAACTACCATTGGATATCTCTCATTGAGACGAATCCAATGAGCTAAATTACATTAATTTTTAATCACTGGATCACAAGATATCCTAAATAAAAATTAACATAAATATGATTTTTTTTAAAAAAATTATACACCGAAATTAAGCACCCCTATAACAAAAAAATGTGCTTAATTTCAGTACTATATGATAATAAAGTTAAATATTTTTTACTAGTAGCAGAACTTCAGATGTAAAATATTATTATAAAGCTATAAATATTTCATAAGTAAATTCATAACAAATGCGTTTTATAGAGATTTCACAATATAATTTTAGCATTTAGTCATATTAAATAAATGAAAAATACTTCAGAAAAAGTTGTTTATAAGATATAGAGATGCTTGTATATTAATTTGTATTAAAATTTTTATGAAATTATATGGATTTTTTTAATAATACTAAGATATATTTTACTTTTTACTTCAAGTTATAATTTGAATTTTGAATATTTTGATCAAGAGAAACAAGTAAGATAAGCTTAAGTAATGTTATTCTGTGGATATTGAAGTTCATGTATATTAATTTTTATGGGACTAGTTTAAATATTTGTGGAGTTATAATTTTTTTTTGTAATAATACTAAAACGTATTTTATAATAAAATTTCATAAATTTCATGTAAATATAATATTTAATAAAATGCAGATCAACTTTTATTTATCGCTATTTTTGAATTACTATAAACTGCACATTATCGATCATTTATAAATAAAAATCAAAAACATTTGCATCACATGATAATCAACATTAATAAGCCAATAAAATTTACCAAAATACTTAACATGTGATTTGTAAAAAAATTTTTCATTTCATTCATTTCATATAAAAGAAAAAAAAATAATTTATTTTTCTTAAATTTTGCAATAAAAGGTTTTCAATCTTTAGAAGAATAAATAAAAAACTGATTTAGCAATTCAAAATTATCTTAAAAAGTAATAAACTATTAATTATTATATCAAAAATTATAAATTTTTATAATTAACAATTAATTTAAAAAAAATAATAAAATTCTGCTAATTTTCTTTAATAAATATTAAATATTAAACATCTCTAATCTTACATATTAATAAAAAAAATGTATTAGACAAAGAAAATAAAATAAAACTACTTTTAAATAATTTATTTTTTAAAAAAATTAAAAATATTTCAAGTTAGAATAAGTTATGATAAAAAAGATAAAAAATATATAAAAAATCCCCAAAAATATATATATTATAATGAAAAAAATAAATAAAGTCTAGAACCAAATTTTTATAATAAAAACTTACTTGTAAGTGTAAGGAAATTATGGTGTAATTATTAGTAATCATTTGGAATTGTTAGGAATCGCTAGGAATTGTTTGAGGAATCATGATACTTATTTTACCCTCAAAAGTATTTTTATATATAAAGAACTCTTAAAACAAAAACTTCAAATACTACAGGTTATGAAGATTAATAAAAGTTAAAAGTTCCAAGTAAAAAGAGTTCATGTAAAAGTTTAACTAATATGTATTTTTTGTGGCTTGTGAAATCGGCAATTTTATTTATAAATGATCAATAATGCACAGTTTACAGTAATTTGAATAATAAAATTGTGCAAAAATATTAATATTTTTATTCTTTATGATAATATTTAAAAGTATGTAAAATACATTTTTTTTTTATTCACTTTTAAAAAGCTCAAAAAATTTTAAGATAAACATTACACAAAAAAATTTGAAGTCAAATTTATAACAGTCAAGCAAATTGACATTTACAGTTGTACTCTAAAAAACAATATACAGTATTCGGCATAACCTGTTACACATTTCAGACGTGCGTAAATCATTAGAAATTATTGGGCACATGACTGTGAATTTTTTATGGTGACGCTGAGAAAAATCGATGCATCACTTCCCCAATATCACCAACACTTTTCCACCCCACATGATTATAATAATCACTCCCTCCACTTTTCATTTTCACTAAGTATTCCAGGGACTTAGAATTTTTTCGAGTGTGAAATCATTTTTATCTACACCTTATTTGTCACGTGGTTAATTTCTTAATGCCATAATGCCGGCCAAAAGTCACGTGGAGGTGGAAAAAGTGTCTGTGATACTGGGGTAGTTAGCGATGCATCGCCATGGCGATAAATTACTTTTTTCCAACATTATTTATATGCCAATTTTTTTATATCTATAATTTAGCCAAAAGGATAAAAATGCTTTCTTTTATTTTGTTTAATAAATAGTTTAAAATATAGAAAAAAGAAACAACCATTTATAAAATATAACAAAAAAAAAAAAGAGAAACTGATACAGTATGATTACTATCTATAAGCAAAAAAAACAGGTCTTACAAATAGTAAAAAATTTAACTATCTGTTGAACTACTAATAAAATAGAAAAAAAACAAAACTTCTAGTATTTAATTAGTAAAATAAAAGATCAGAGTTTAAAATATCAGCAGATTTTGAAATTATTAAAAACATCAAGAGTTAAGAAAAAAAGAAATACCATTACATAGAACCCCCAAAGAACTACAACTATTACAAACCAAAACAATAGCACAATACTACTACTACCTACAAAATAATAGAGAAAAAAAACAAGAAATAAATAAAAGTAATCAAACCAAGTAACATCCTGGTGAATATCAATTAATCCTTTAAAAAAGAAAAAATTTATTATAATATCACATGAAACATAATACCGGTGATCACCACCAGTAATTTTAAATCTGAATTTATTCTTAATATAATAATAATTCAATTTTTAATATAATAAATTTCAAATAGTAAACTTTAATCATTTATGGCCAGGTAAGGGTAATGGTAAAACTAACTTCAATGTATTAAACACTACACTTGTTGCTATATTTGCTATGTCAAGATCCTCATGATTATTATCGACCATTTCATCTATCTCATTTTGCATTATCTCATTTTGCATTTGCATTTGTTCTAATATCGTCTGAGTTTCCTTTTGATTTGCTTCAATTTGAAGAAGGAGGCTTTGATGAAAAAGCTTATTCTGATTAGCCTTTTCATTTTGAGCTAATTGCTTTTTTAATTCCTCATACTTTTTATAACTTTCTTCTTTCACAGATTTTCGCATTTGTTTAAATTTAATTTCTTGTTCGATTAATATCTTTTTAAACTTTTCATTATTTCTTTGCTGTTCAAGCATAGAATCACGCATTTTCTGATTATATATTTCAGCTGCACGCTCTCTTTCCTTAATTAAATGACTTCTCATTTCTTCTTGTGATTTTTTCTGGTATTCAATATTTGTTTGTAATTCTAACATCTTATTCTCAAAATTTTTCTTATTTTTTTCATATTCACGTCTCTGTGCTTCAATTTCTCTACGGAGTTCTCCTTCATGTGCCAATGCTTCTAATCGCAATCTCTCAGCTTCTTCTTTGGCATGCATTGCTTTTGCTAATTCTGCATTCATTTTTCCTAATTGTGCCATGTAATCAATTGCTTCTGAATATTTGTTTTGAATATATGAAGCAATTACTTTAGCTGCCTCTGGAGATCTCATCATTGATTTTTCATAAGCTAATTCAAAAGATTTCAACGCTTCTTGAAATTCTTTAGTGCTCTGTAATTGATATTGATGAATAAAAAAAAAAAATAAATAAAATTGAGAAAATTTAATCATACCTCAAATAGGGTTTCTTGAGTTAATCCAATCTTTACAAATCTCGCCCAAAAGTCTTTTGCAATGTTTTCATTATAAGCCATTAATTCTTCAGAATTTCTTATCGTAAATTCTTCTTTAACTTCAGATATTCTTTTATTTAGTTGTTCGACATAATTCTCCATTTGTGTGGGACTTCCAATTATTTTCTCGTAAAATAATTTATTGGCTTCTGAAATACATTCATTATGTATTTCTTCAAATTCTTCCCATAACATTGGTAATCTTTCTTTATTCATCAAAAGATCCATTTTTTTTTTATATATTTCTACAGCTTCTTTTGTTGCTTCTTGAGCAACAAATTGAATAATGGATTCATATTCAGAAGGGATTGAAAGAAGGGAGGATGTTTCTGATTTATTCATACGTTCAACAATATCTTGTAGGAATTTTACAAACGCTGTTCCTTTCATAGTGGAAGAACCAATATATTTAAGAGGAAGTTGAGAGTAAATTGATTTTACGGCATTCACAACTTCGTCAACAAATTCCTTATCAAGTTCATCGGTATTAGCATCTTCCATGTGCTGTACTATTTTTCTTTTGCATCCCGGGTGCTATATGAAAGTGAAGTATACTAGCGTTAAAGTGTGAGAATTGAATTGATTATTTAAATGTATTAATATCCTACCAGCAAACTAAAAATTATAAATGAAAAAATATATAATATTTATATTTATAAATGATAAATGATGAAATTATTAAAATACTGTAATAATATCATTAAGTTGTATTTACCCAAAAACATCAAAATCGATAAAGAACTTGCGAATTCCCTTAGCAGCTAAGAAAATTTTGTTAATAATGATTAGTTTTTAACATTTTTACAAATTTCCTTATTTACAGCTCACCATCAGAATTGACGTTATTCAATTTTTCCAAGAAATAATCTTTAAAGCTATCTGGTTTCTCCAAAGCAAAATCACGTAATAAAATAACTAATCTTGGTAAAAAATCTCCATCTTCTGGTTCTTGGATGAATTTACTTAAATCTGTCATTAAGTACAATTTCCCTATATCATCTCTACCAACAATTCCATTTATATTATAAATAAAAGTGGAAGAAACAATTAAACATAAAATAAATAGTTTTGTCGTCCAATTTTGGTCCTGTTTAGGATCATCAATCCCTTCACTATCCAAAACAATGACTCGTTTATGAATAGTTTTACCATCGGACTGTTTACTTTCTAATTTGAATGGAGGAGACCACATGTATATTCCTCGTGTACATCCTTCTACTTTTGCTCCTAGATCAAAACCATCGTGACGTCCATGCAATACATTTGCGAACCAAGATTTGCCGCGACGATAAGAACCGACTGGAGAAGAAACATGTAAATTTCACGCGACAGGGTCCGGATATCTAAAAAATTTTTTTTTGCTTACCGACAGAAATGATAGCAAGAGGTTCACGAATTGTTCGAAGAATATCTAATGCATCTGGATTAAGAATAATTTTACCAAATCCATCTTTCGAGCCTTCGGTATATTTTAATAATTGAACTGGTGCACCTTCCCGAAATTCAATACCTCTTCCAAACTTATTGCCGTCTTCAATGGTATTAATTGCAGCGGTATTACTTACATCACTGGATGAAGAAGAATATTTTAGTTGAGTCATGATTTAATAGCTTAAAATTTGTTATGAAAAATTTCAATTTGAGAAAATAAATTTTAGAAAAATATTTTAAATGTCATTTAAAGATTTCGACGCCAGACATGCATTTGTGAAACAACATAGCCGATAATAGCAACAATAACATCGTCAGTCATTTTCTTGTTTTTAAAAATTACATAATACATTCATTCCAAAAAAAAGATATTCATATGACTCTGGTACTTAGTTCTCACGCCTCTTAAGATCAACTTAGGGGCTTTATAGCTTATAGTGACATAAACCCGAAATCCATAAAATGTTTTAATGGACTAAAATAAAATTTTAATTTTCACTATTTTAAATGGATACTCCAATGAATCTTCGATACTTGAAGCGCATTCAAAAAATCTTTTAATCTTATCCGATGAGATCTATTAAACATTTCGAATTTGTAAATTAATGACTCGTATTATTTACATAAATAAATTTAATCATTATATACAAGCACCAAAACTTTATAGTCTATACTTATTTATCCTTTAATTTAAATAAAATCGTCTCATTGTGTGTTATAATAACTGTTTTTTTCCCTCTGGAATTTTTTTTTTAAAAAAATGAATTAAATCAAAATTATTATTACATTTCAATTAAGTCGTATATTCCCAATATGTTACTTTACACTTAAAAAATGAGTTGAAGAGAGAAAATATTATTTTTAACAATGATAATATATGCAAATTCGCACGAAGAAAAAATTTTTCTAAGTTAATAATGGGGATTATTTATGAAAAAAATCATATTTTTATATAATAAGAGCCTTTTTTATTTATTTTATGCGATAATTTATCAATATATATTTTTTTTATTCTTTATAGGAAACAGTCTAGTGACGGTCTTCGGGAAGACGACAAGTGAAAGTTCCGCTCTAAAACAGACTGTGGTGAGTATGAGGGAGTGGAATTTCATTTGTTTAAAAAAATGGTACTAAAATTTTATTTTGTAGGAAACTTTTTTTTTTCTCTGAGTTGGGTCTGTTGGGATGGGGGATTTTTGAAATTTGTTTAAAGAAATGTACTAACGTTTCTTTCCTTTGTTTATTCTGTAGGAAACATTTTTTTAATCTTTTTAGGGAAGGTCTCTGATAAGTATAAGGTGGGGGGATTTCGGTATTTGTTTAAGGAAACGTTCTAACGTTTCTTTTTTTTTTGTTATTTTTGTAGGAGACAGGTTTTTTTAATTCTTTATAGGAAAGGTCTTTGGGAACTATCTCTGGTGAGTTTAAGGAGTTTTTCTGCATTCGTTTAAAGAAACATACCAACGTTTCTTTTTTTTATTTTATTTTCGTAGGAAATGTTTTTTTGATTCTTAAAGGGAATTAGAAAACAAACAGCTTTTAGGAACGTACTGGAAGGTAGATTGTGGGTGGAAAATCCATTTTATTGTTAAGAACGTTAATTTTTTTAGAGGCTTGCTACTTTTGAAACTTGAATGAATCAATCCAACATTACAAAAAGTTCCAAAAATCAATTTTTTTTACCAATCATCATTGTATCAAAAGAACGATTCGAGATTGATTTATTTTTTCTCGTGTAAATTGTCTTTTTCTCGTATAAAAATGTTCCCAATATGTTCCTCTCAAAATTCAAAAATACCACCCCTCCACCCCCTCCTATTTTTTTTCGGTATATTCACTGTAAAAAGTTTTATTCTCATCCACCAGATTTTCCTTTAATTATTATATTCCAAGTTTTCTAAAATAAACCTAAAAAAATTTTTTTTTTTTTTTAAAGAAATACATTATATTTTATTGGTTTTAGTTTAAAAGCTTTAAATTTCCTACTGTGTTTGACTAATTTCAAGTTACTCTATCCTTTTGTTATTTTTAATATCAAAAAATACACTAAGTTTATTTTTATTAGATCTGTTGTATTGTGTAAATGCGGTGTTACATATGACCTAAATTTTTTCGGCCAGAATTATGAATGATTGATCGGCAAATTTAACCCGATTAAATTGATTTTGGCCCAACTTTAATTAGTCTGGAGCGTAGCGTAGGGTTATCTATGGATGCGTTCACAAATTCACAAATTACAAATTTGATTTGGATTGGATTGAGTCGATCCAACAGATTGGATTTTACTATTAAATTTCCAATCCACATGATTGGCAACACCATACACCATATACCACCATCTACCCTCTTCTACCACCACCCTTCAAATTTTAATAAAAATTTTTTTTTATATTTAAATTACTGATGTGATACAAAAATCTATAATCCAATCCAATCAATCCAATTGAATTTGTGAATACTCCCTATATGTACAGGCTATAGTTATACCATTTCATCATTGTCTGCCTGCTTGCTTATTGAGTTGATGTTTGATTGGTTTATCGCAGTGGTGGGTTTTGGACTTGTCCAATTGCTTTTTTCAATTGGACAGTTTTGGACTGTCCAAAANCAGTTTTGGACAGTCCAAAATTGTCCAAAATTTCTATGAGTTTTGGACTGTCCAAAACTGTCCAAAATTAAGTTTTGGACTGTTCAAAACTTGTCCAAAACTGTCCAAAACCCATATTTGGTAAATCATAGATTGATTTATCAGATAATCTTTTTTTCTTTTCATTTCACATTCTAGGTTTCTGATCACTTTATTTTCATCTCCACCACATTATTCATGTCACATAATAGCGGAGGTTATCCTAGNCATATACTTTCTACATATATAACAGTCTTAAAAAAAACTAATGTAGGAGATAAAGAAAATCAATGTGTTTGCAAAGCTTGTGTTGAAGTTTTAAAAGACAAAGCTAAACCCATAGTAAATAGGAAGGAAAAAATTCATAAACATTTAGCAAATTGTGAGCATAAGTTCATATACTTATCTTGCTATTGATATTAATGCAAAATGGAATTTATNTGATGTTTTTATTAGAGAATTGGAAAGGCCAGAGTATATATCTGTATCTTCTGAATTCAATTAATTTGTATAATTTTTTTTAGTCAATAANAATTATTAATAAATAATAAAGCTATATTATTAGTCCTAATAAAAGTCTTTTAAATCATAAATATTATGCATTTTAGTATTATATTATCTATATGTAAAAAATTTTTTACCCTCAGACCCCCTTCTTAGTCTTTTTTTTATCATCTTTTTAAACTTTTATTTTAATTAAATTATGTGAGGTCCTCTAATAAATCTTTTAGTTATTAAATGATTTAGTAATTTATAATATTAGCTAAAATTAGTTATAATTCTAGCCAGAATTAACTTTAAATCATGTGATCTGTCCAAAACCTATCCATTGAAAAAAGGTTTTGGTTTTGGACAGGTTTTGGACAGGGTTTTGGACAAATGTCCAAAATGTCAATTTGTCCAATTGCCCAACACTGGTTTATCGTGTATTACATTTTACCCGATCTGTCACTAATACACATGAACTACTTATATTTTTAGAATACCCGATCTGTTACTAATACATGCAAACTTATATTTGCATGACTGAAATGTGTGATAGGTTACGCTGATTATACTGTTTGATATGTGTGGCGCATGTTTTTAAAAAAACGCATATAAGTCAAAATTTACAACAAAAACCTTCTTTGTCACTCTAAATAAACTTGCAGAGTAACCAAAAATACACTCCTAACCATAATTTCAGAAGGTAAAAATAGTTTATTAAAATCTTTTTTTTTGAGAAAATAATTTTTTGTAAAAAATTGTTGCGGCTCATGTACCGAACATTTTGTCAATCATTTCTAAAAAAGTATTTTAAAGTACAATATATCTGGTGTAACCTGTTACACATTTTGGTCATGCCTTATATTTTTAAAACTTCGCTTTAAAATAAATTTATTTATATTTTGTACTCTTGAAGTTTAAAGTAAATATGAAAAATAAATTAACTTTTCATTATATTGTTCTTAATAATGTGAACCAAATCACAATATGTAGTACAATTTTTTAATTAATGATTTTATGCTCAACAGTTTTCATTTTCCTATATCAGAAAATTTTTTAATTGAAAAATTATGAAAAATTATGATTTTATAAGTTGACAAAAGTTAATGCCATAATATTCTAAAAACTTTTAAAAATCTCTGTAAGTTTATGATTTTGTAAAATTTATGTGATATTATGGTTAAAATACTTTATAGGTTTATGGTTCATAAGATTTACGTAATTTTATGGTCAAAATATTTTGTAAATTTATAATTCTATAAGATTTATATGATCTTACAGTCAAAATATTTCATATATTTATAGTTCATAAGATTTACATAATATTACAGTCAAAATACTTTATAGATTTATAATCCATAAGATTTATATAATATTACAGTCAAATGTTTTATATATTTACAGTTTGTAAGATTTATATGATATTACAGTTAAAATATTTCATATATTTACAGTCTGTAAGATTTACATAATATTATGGTTAAAATATTTTGTATATTCACAGTCTGTAAGATTTATATGATATTATGATTAAAATATTTTATATATTTAAAGTCCATAAAATTTATATGATATTACAATAGAAATACTTAACATATAACTGTAAATTATTAAAATTCAATTCACAAATGAATTTAATATAATTTTGAAAGATCATAATTTTTATTAAATTAAAGAGGTTATTTACCTTCTCAAAAACAAGACTTATATTTTTCTCTTATAACACAAGTTTGGCATTAAATATGTATGTATTTGTGTAAGGAAAGTTTTAATTCAAGATTTATTTAGATAATTGATTTGGCTTATACCTAAACTGCAACTATCCATGAAAGCTTACCTCTTTATAATTAGAAAAACTTAATAAATTAACAAATAATAATTTATGGATATTATATTATGATATTTATTGTTTAATATTACGAGGTAGTGATACAGTTATAATTATATCTGATAAATGAAATGATATACAATTACATGTTGATAACCATTATTAGAAGCAATAAATAGAAAGCAAAAAGGAGTTTTAAAGTAATATGAAAAGAATGAAAGAAGAAGTAATGGAAGAAGAAAAAATAGTAAATGGAAGAAAGTTAATATAAACGAGAAAAACTATGAGAATAGTAAAACATTTACATATATACATAATAGTATTGACTTTCTAAACTCCTAAATTAGTTTTAAATTAATTTAAAATACTGGTCAAAAACTGATCTATCTTACAGATATCTTATAAATATCAGGTACCCAAAATGCAGAAAATCTGCTATATATCAGGTATTCAATATATATACTATAGAATTAAAAAAATACAATTTATTAATTATCTCACTATTTAGTGATCATAAAAAGATGAAATATAGTTCATTCGATCTGCCTCACTGAGACGTATCGAATGGTACTAATTTCGCATTTCTAGGTGTGATAGATATCAAGATATTGCATTTTTTGTTTGTTTTTTTACGATTTATCAAATATCTCAGCATCTATCACACCTAGAAATGCAAACTTCATATCATTTGATACGTCTCAGTGAGACGAATCGAATGAGCTATATTTCATCTTTTTATGATCACTAGATAGTGAGATAATTAATAAATTGTATTTTTTAATTCTATAATATATATATTGGGTATCCAATATATAGCAGATTTTCTGCATTTTGAGTACCTGATATTTATAAGATATCTGTAAGATATCTGTAAGATAGATCAGTTTTTGATCAGTGAAAAGTTCTAAATTAATTCTAAATTAATTTTAAATTTTTTCAAAATTCCTAAATTATTTCAAAACTTCTAAATTATTTTTGAAACTTATATTTGAAACTCATCTATTTTCAAAAATTCTAAGATAATCATGTGAATATACAGTTCTGTTATTTAAATAAATAAATAAACATTTTTTTAACTCTATGCTTTTTAAAGTCAACATTTCTTTTATTTTTTATTTTTTTTTTGGTTCTTTAGAGAGTACAGGTTATATCCTGTCTTATTTATTAGTTTTTTAAAAATATAATTTGAAAGTGATATTGGAAGGGTGTTGATATTTGAAAAGCCAGTTAAAAACCTATTAAAACTCTATTTTTATATTTTATGAATTATTTAAGTTAATCAAACTGCATTATGGTGAAAGTTTTTTATTTTTCCATAGTTCTTTTACTTCACTTTACCAAAAAAAAGTTTATTTTCCTACAGTTCTTTTACTTATATTCTATTATTCTTCTTATATTTTATCACCCCTTTAGTCCTTTATATGTATTACTTGTACTTTACTATTATATTGATTTTACTGATATTATCCAAAAATATCCCAGATAAACCCTTTATTTCACCATATAACAATCCTGAAGAAACTATAGTAGTAAAACATAGTTATAGTAGGCCCAAAAATATAGTTTGGGATTATTTTGAGCATAATGTTCTAAAGCATTCTGATCATTATGATATGAAGTGTAAATTCTGTGATACTTACTGAAAAAATGGCATTGTAAAAAAATTGCAAATTCATCTAGCAAGTAAATATAAAAGTGTAGATATTGAGACAAAAAATAAATTTATGCATTACGTCGTAACTAAAGATGGCATTATTAATGAAAATTGAATCAAACCTTAAAAATGAGAAATTGTCTGAAGAATGAGTTGTACTAATTGATCATTCAATATTGAAAGCATTTGTTATGTATATCATACTGTTTAGGATTATAAAAAATCTGTATTTTATAAATATACTGAAAAATCTGCAACCAAATTACAACCCCCATCATGAGAATGTTTCACAACAAATTTACTAAGTGAGAAATCTATTTCACTAAAATAAAAATTAAAAATTATATTGAAAAAGAAAAAATTTAACTTTAGGTATAAAAATTACTTAAAATATTTAAAATTTTATATGAATATAATAGCTTAATATATCTTTTTATTTTAATTAGCCCTCGATGACTGGTTGAGCCTGAATAATATCTCAATTTACAATTTTGTAATCATTATGAACAATAAAGAATTTCTTTATTGCTTGAGAGATCTGTCAGATATTAGCCATACAGCCAAAGTCATTAAGGAAGAGATAGAGCAAGTTTAATAGCAATAGATCCAAAAAAGTTTTTAGTAATTGTCACGGACAATGCTTCATCCATGATGAATACACAAAAATGTATTTTAGAAAAGTACCCTCATATCATAAATATGCGTTGCATAGTCCATTTTGTGAATTTAATTACAAAAGATATATTAAGGAAATAAATTTTTACCTGTGTACTCTTCAATAATTTATATATTTATTGAAATTAGAACTAATCTAACCAAATCTTAAATTGTTGGAAAAAAAAACTCTTTCCGCTAATTTTTTGGACAAAACTTTAATGACAACTAATCAACCTTTTACTAATTAAAGTTTATTAATTTCTTTTAATCTTACAATTTTAACTATTTAGCTTTTCTTAATCCACCCTTTTATTGTTTTATTTTTATTTAATACACTCACACAATATGAAAAAAAACTTTGCTTTATTCAAAAATTTTTTACATTTTAGTGAANAAGAAAAATTATCTTTAGCTAAACACACTCTTTTTTTAATCTTTAATTTAGATTTATCTATTACAAGATTCATAAGTTTTTCTGAACCTTCAGAAGTTTTGCAGATATGGCTTATTAAAAATCTTTTACTGGTCCAGGATGAAGAAATACGGAACATCAAGCTTTCCTTTTCTTCTCCTGACCTTTGAACGAATTTAAACAACCTTAATTTAGACGTATCTAATAATAAAAAAAAACAAAATGAAAATGTGTTTAATACTAATTCTGTTTCTGACATCATCAACACTTTGAGTCCTTCCTTTTCAGGTACACCTACCATAACAGGAACGGATACACCCATTTGCAATAAACAAGTCATAGACGCGCTTAACGCTGATCTGATCAATAACATTCCTATCATAACAACGCGTCAATCAAATACACTCTTAGATGAATATTCTATCACGTCTACACCACGTGACCCTATTCTAGACAATGTGGACCCACATACAGTTGATAATCACATGGTCACACTGATACAAGGCATTGTCAAGCTTAACCCGCTCAATTTAACTTCATCCACTGCCGATATTGAAAATGAACTGTTACCTTCGGCTAAGATCATTCATGATACACACCAACCCACTCCGATGGACACTTCTTCTACTAACGATTCACTCATCAAGAAAGCCAACAAAAAGAAAAAAAAGAAAGATAAACAGGACTCAGATTAAAGCATATCTCCAGTAGTTGTTCTACCGCTCGTCCTCACAGATATGCTCATCGATAACTCTGAATGCAGCACCGTACAGTCAGTAGAACCCATAATACACAACCAAAATAACAACCAACCTATTCCAATTCCTCAAGAAATTATGGACATTACTTTCAACGAAATCATTGAGGAATTTATCGACATGATAGTGAACCAATTAGATTCTACACACTTATCAGAACCATTACACAATACGCCAACGGATCAACTACATACCCGAGATCCGACGCTCTTATCTATCACAAATGTTCTAGATAAAACACATTCGTTTACTTCTACTCATCCTGATCCCACTAATACTGTTTCTGCACATCCGCTTCATCCTCTTTCTTTCGATACTAGAGTTGCCATAAGTAGCTATCAAGAAAGACCCTTATATTAAAAAGATCAAAGCGATCAAACACAAANGAGAATACCTCAAAAGTATTAAGATAGAAGAACACATTACCAATAGATCACAACATGCTCTATCTCCCCCAATTGATTACACTTACGATGGATTTGTTATAGTTGATGACATCAAACAAGATTCTTTCATTCATAACTCTGGTGAATTTTTAGCTTACATAGAACTTTTTATGAGACAATTTGAACATTTTGTCAGTGTTGACTATTGCTCTACTGAACAGTTTCCTTCGGTTATAGTAAAATTCTCCAAATATGAAGGTCTCGTAAAGGCTGCCAACTTCTTCAAAACCGGGAATTATTCAGGAAGAATGAAACTAATACTTAAGACATATTATCGTATGGGACGTGATAAAGTATCATGTCGGGAATTTAAACTTCTTAATCTCCCTCCTGAAATAGACTTGGAATTAGTCGAACAATCTATCAGAAATCTTCTCAAAGAAGAACCGTTTTACTTGAGGCATCCTTCGAAACACATAGTTAACTCCAAGAAAACGTCTTTAGACGTATTTTTCACTGTTTCTAGCTCATCAGCCTGTAATCTACTTAAACAAACATGGTCTATCGCAATCTCTACACAAGTTTTCAGATTAACTTCAGCATACTTTAAAAAATCAGATCTTGAATCCAGAAATCAGTTTGTTGGTAAATTTAGCAGATTCACAACACTATATGACTTTTCTTTCATTAAAGACCAATTACAAGATATTACCAACTTGAAAAATGTATACAGAAGAGATGACGACTGCAACATTTATATCGAATTCGAATCAGAATCTGACTTATTCAATGCATGCAGCTCTAACATTTATATAGGCAATCATAAAATTAGAGATATTTCTAGAGGTATTAACTGGACAGAAAGAGACGCCTTTTTAGAAAAATACTGTATAAACTGCCCTAAAGCCAACTCTCGACAACTACTAACACCTGCTACATCGTCTAATCGGATACCAATTATGAATCCTAGACAACTAAATATGGTAGATAATACGGACAACACTCAAGTAGATTCAGCTTTCCATAATCCTTGAGTATCTTCCACGGATGACACCTTACCTCAACAAAGCAACAGTACCCCTATTGTAAACAATCCTTAGGATATAGTATCAATAGACATCAGCAGTAATCATATATCTTCATTTAGTGGAATGGCTCTCATGGACCAACAATATTCAGATCTTGTTTCACCATACACCCTTTCTTTGCAAGAATTGGTGTACTAACCCTGATAGATTAGATGTTTCTGTTTCAACATTTTAATAATACAACAAATTTGATTTACAGATAGAAGGGGGTGGTCCTTGCTCCTCAGACCACAATATTTCCCTTTCAAATATAGATTCAGGAGCTCATTATTCTTCAACTTATACTCATCCCAATGACATTATTGATTTATTCTTTCATTCACAGAAAGCAATTCATACACAACAATGTGTGCTTACATTATCTAATCACTCTAAAAGCTCATCTACATCAGACCCTTCCCACCATAAGCGTTTAATGCTACTCAAACTCCTACACCACAACATCAATGGATTATGGAACTATAACCCAAAACTTACATATTTGATAAACTACGCTACTACACACGATTACTTGATAATTGGTGTATCTGAAACTAATATTGATCAAAAGGTCGGTCAATTCATCAATCTACACCAAGATTATACAGCTTTCTTTTCAGAGTATGATATGAAAAATAAAGGTTCGGGAGTTGCTATTATTATGCAAAATCACTGGTACAAACACTTAGAAAAGATTGACAGATACAGCCCATATTATATTGGGCAATACTATATTTTAGAGGATGCATACTTCATATAGGTGTAATATACTTAGAACTAAACAATCATTTCAATACTAATTCTCTCATTAAAGAGGTCACCAAATGTATGCAGAATTATCAGCGTCTAGACCAGCCTTTTATACTAATGGGTAATTTCAATTCCATCTGAAACAAAATGCTCAACAATTCAAAACAAAAACAATCGCATATGGGTTCTGCTTCCAATTTATTCATAGTTTGTGATGAACTGGATTATATAGACACATTCAGAAAATTACACCTTCAGGAAAAAAGTTACACTTACCATCACAACAATATGTCAACACACATTGACTACATTTGGACTTCTTTCCAAATGAATGATTCTATCATCAATGCTTCAATTATATCTAGTACAGATATCACTGATTCAGACCATTACATCAACGCTGCATCTATTAATTTTGCCAATCATACTAATTATAGTTCCACCATCTCTTTACGTTAGTCTAACACTCCTAAAAGAAGAATCTTTTTGTATGACAAAACTAGCAAAGTAAAGGTATGCTCTGGTAAAATCCGTTCAATCCGTCATCCATTTTTGAACGGATTGGATAATTCGGATTAAGAAATGAACGGATTTCAGATAATTCAGATGGATCTGTTGGATAACACTAGATTGATCAGATATTACACAGATGACCAGATTGACCAGATTGATTAGATAATCTGGTCAAATTTGGTATTTTTTTTTTATTTTTTTGGTTTTTTTTTTATTTTAATACATAAGAACGTTTATTAATATTCTTTTTTATTCTTTTTTATAGGAACGAACTCTTCGGCTCAGCTCCTGGAGGTAATTGAAGGGGGGTGATTATTAAACTTTAATACAAGAACGTTGCTAATGTTCTTTTTTTTTTCTTTTTTATAGGAACGAACACTTCAGCTCGACTTCTGGAGGTAATTGAGGGGGTATTAAACTTTAATACAAGAACGTTGCTAACATTCTTTTTTTTTCTTTTTTTAGGAACGAACACTTCGACTCGACTTCTGGAGGTAATTGAAGGGGGATGGTTATTAAACTTTAATATAAGAATATTGTTAACGTTCTTTTTTTTTCTTTTTTGTAGGAACGAACACTTCGGCTCAGCTTCTGAAAGTAAATGAGGTAAATGAGGTAAATAGGGTAAATGGGGGCGGAGGGGGTGTTTCTTTTTTATTTTATTATACAAGAACGTTTATTAACATTCATTATTCTTTTCTTTTTTGTAGGAATGAACTCTTCAGCTCAGCTCCTGGAGGTAAATGGGATAAAGGGGGGTAGGAGGTAGTTTTTTTTATTATAATTCAATACAAGAACGTTACTAACGTTCTTTTTTTTTCTTTTATAGGAAGGACTCTTCCACCTTCAATTACAGTATGTAAAGTTTTATAAAAAAATCTGGTAGATCTGGTGAATCCGGTGATATAAATGGATCATCAGATTAACCAGATATCTGTTGAACCATCTGGTCAATCCAGTGGTACAAACGGATCAATCTGAATCTGATCAATTTTTGGATGGATGACCGGATATCTGGATTGACCAGATTTCAGAGCATACCTTTAGTGTAATGGCATATAAGTGTAATAGTGTGTAATATGTGTGACAATGACAATAGTGACACATGTCATTATGCGATTCATGAAGCATCACAATTACGTCACATCATATTTTTATACATAGACTAGTTGCTACCTGTTGTTTTGCAATGGGTTTAGTTTAATTCTGGCTAGAATTATGTGTATATATATTAATTTTCTTTTTTGGAAATTTGTATAACTTTGTACTACTGTTTAATACAATTTTTGTAGGAAATAAAATTTCCTTTTTTGGAATTTGTATAATATCACGTGATCAAGTCATACAATTATAAAGCTTTTATTTATACAGTTAATCTAAAGGTAATGGTTACATAGCATTATATAGATGTCACGTGATCAAGTTATAATAATTGTAAAGCTTTTATTTACACAACAAATATTTTTAATTAGATAGATACTGATTCCTAGATAATGCTAATTGGCGCAAAAAATTATAATTCTGGTCAGAATTAATGACGTAATAGGAAATTTCCTTTTTTAAAAATTTGTGCAATACTGGTATTATCCATTTCTCCAATTTTGATGGGAAATATAATTTCCTTTTTTTTGGAAATTTGTGTAATGTTACGTGATTAATCCGAGGTTGTTACAAATAAGACATATAACAGGGTATTACAAATACATTTTTTCAAATTATTTTATTTCAATTATTAATTTAACTTTTACTCTAACTAATCTTTATTTAAATCCTTATCTAAATTTTTATCTTAATTCTTTATTCTAATTCTTATCTTAATCTTTATCTTAATTCCTTACTTTAATTTTTTAATCTAATCTTTATTTTAATTTCTTATTCTAATCTTTACTCTAATAACCTAATTCCTTATCCTAATAATTAGTGTTGTTGCTCAAGTCAAAACTGATAGGACCAATGCGGTCAATCACATGATATATAATTTTTACCAGTATTATATATAGTTAATTTTTTTTCTAAAATTTATATTATTTTCTTTTATGGTAATTTTAATGCATATCAAAGTTATAATACTGGCCAGAAATCAGCTTCATCAACTCTATCAGCTAGCTACAACTAAATCACAACTTAATATTTCTCAAGCTAAATCAACTTCTAACCTAAAGCCAAGTTGAATTGGTTTGGCTTAACTTAGACTTAACAATACTACCCTAATCCCTTATTCTAATCCTTACCCCTTGAACATATGTTACTCTTTAAAGAATTTTAATAAATATATTTAAATAAATCATTACACTCTTTTCTTATTTTACTCATGATTAGCAAAATTTTATCATTTATTTATTTATTTTTTTTTTATTGTTTCGAGATTAAAAGCAGTAAAAACATTGGTATTTTTATCTTACCCTTTCTTATTCTATTTATTTTCCATTATAATTTACAACCTTTCAAATTTATTAGGACTCTTGCATTTCATCAATTATTAAAAGGATCTGATCCTAAATTAAATCGTATGGCTATTAAGGACAAAGGTTGTGCTGGATAATATTATGTTTTAGAATATGCCAGAAATTTAATATGGTATGTCATAATAAATTATTTAAGTTCTTAATGAATATTTGATTTTTTTTTAACAATGAACTCAACATTAATTTAATAATGTTTAATAGATATTAAGGTTCTTAGTAACTTTAAATCTCTTAATAAAATTCTTGAACTGAAATGGATTAATGTAAAAGACAAATTATCCTCTAAATTTGTAATTAACAATCTCAAAGTTATGGATGTGATAAAAGGTTTTCAGTGTAGAATATAGATAATCAACCTAACATAAAAGTCATCAGATCTGGATTTTTAATATTTTTAATACTTAATAACAAGAAATTTAGAATTCATCAACCTAACTATTTTACTTTTGATTTTTAATAAATCAGATTTATATCTGTTGTTTGTTGATTCAAAAATTTATCAACTATCTAATTACTCTATTATTCCAACTATTATAACTATCTGTAACAAGACTTTACAAAATTTAACAAGAATTATAAAATGTATGACCCATTAAACCAAAAATCCAATCATTATATTAAATATATTTGCGTAAAAATTTTCTTTATATAAACCAAGAAGCAAACCAAGATACCCATCCGAATCCAGTATTCCACACCCTTTTCTTTAGAATATATAATACAACAAGCAGAAACACAAATAAACCAAAAAGGATAAGTAATCTATCTGTCCAATCACTTTGTTCCAATTTGGTAATCAATTGTTTTGAACTGCGTACTACTGAAGAAAACCCTCTATATTCATTAAAAGTCGTTTTTAAAGTACGGGAAGATTCATCTAAAAAAGAACACTGTCAGTAAAATATTTATCATATCATGCTGTACGATGTTTGGTTCCCTTACCAAGTATTTTTGCTGAATAAGCACTTCGTTCGATCTCTTGTTCCATCAATTGAGCCGTTCGTCGCAAAGATTCTGTGACATCACTTGCAGAATGTAAAAGCGCATCCTCTGAACTATTAAAAATAAATAAGAAATTAGTTTTTTTTTATTTTGTGGTGCAAAGACAAGAATATTCGTAATATTACGTTAAATTACGCCTTCTCATTTCAAATACTTCTTGTTTACCATGGCCACGACCTAATAACATTTCACGTTCTATTTTAGCTTCTTTTTCAATATTTTGTTTAGAAGTTAAAATAGCTCTTCGAATTGATACTTGTAACCTTTATAGAAATTTGTTTATTTATTTACATTAATTAAAAATAAAGAAAAGAGAATTCAGAGCTTTAAAAAGACTTAATTACACAAACAACATACTGTTTGAATTGTTCTTCATTTCTCCGCAACATTTCTAAAATGGCTTGCTTATCTTTCTCTTTTTCCTGTTCTTCTGCTATCTGTTTTACATCCTAAACTTACAATAAAAGGTTCAAAATTAATTTTATGATTTGATTTAACCTTTTTTAAGAATTAATTAATCATGTAAATGTATTGGAATATAGGATTTAATTCTCACCTCTATCCACTTTCCAAGTTCTTTTATCCCATTCCTAATCTCTGCAGCAAGTTCTTGCTGAGTTGATAATACAATTACATTTTTCAAATGCGTAACATTATTTTCTAACTCTAATTGACGCTTGTTTAAGTTTTCAAATAATATATGAACTTCGGGTGATATTTTGGCCATTTTGTTTTTTTTAAAAAAAAAGGAATTGTCAAATTACGTGTAACATTTTATGAACGGTTTGCAACTATACTCTCAAAAATTGGTGTAACCACCAACTCCATTTACTTAATTTTAGATTATCAGTTATATAATTTTTTGGCGGAGTTATTAAAGTAGGTTTAAAATTAATTTATAACTAGTTTGCTGCCCGTTGCTTTGCAACGGGTTTTAAATTTTATTTATAATTTTTAATTCCGGCCAGAATTATGTGTATGTACATCAATTTCCTTTCTTGGAATTTCATGTAACTCTGTACTACCATTTTGATCCAATTTTCGTAGAAAATAAAATTTCCTTTTTTGGACTTCGTGTAATGTAACGTGATTAGGTTACACAACGTTAAAGCATTTATTTATACAGTTAATCTAAACGTTACAAATTTTTTTAATTAGATAGATAACAATAACCGGATTTTTGATAGGTGAAATTACGGGAAATGTCAAATAGGGTAACGCATAAGATTTGGAACTTTGGCAGGAGAGTATGTTCTTCTGTAACTTTATTTTTAATACAACCTAACATGTAGTTTGATCCTATATGCTCAAAAAGGTCAATTGGATGAAAACTGAAAGTGACAATTTATTTCAAAAGTCAAAAAAATCATTTATTTTCTTTTATAATTATTTAAATACAAAAAAAGGACAATATTTAATAAAAGTATTTATATAAATAAAAAACTACAAATTTCATTTTATCGAAATTATGAAATTACACAACCTCCACCACCTTTTTTTTCATCAAGTCTGCGTCTCATGGCTTCATTGTCTTTTCACATTTGCTCTAACATTACAGCATGTTGTCTTTGGTTTGCTGCTATCTGATCTTGAAGTTGTTTTTGATAAAATTCATTTTGCTTCTCTATAGCCTTATCTTTTTCTTGAATTAATTGTTTTGTTAATTCTTCAGTCCTTCTACGATTCTCTTCTTCAATGGCTCTTTGCATTTGTTCAAATTTAATTTCNTGTTGTTGAATTAGTTCCCTTTTCTCTTCTTCATTTAATCTTCGCATTTCTTCCTCCGCACNTTCTCTTTNCTCAATATAANGCTGTCTCATTTCTTCTTGTGATCTTTTCTGTTGTTCCATATTTGATTGTAATTCTTCCATCTTTTCCTTGAAATTTNTNTCNGTTTCTTCNCGTTGACGTCTCTGTGCTTCAATTTCCATACGGAATTCTTCTTCACGTGCCAATGCTTCTAATNGTAATCTCTCAGCTTCTTCTTTGGCATGCATTGCTTTTGCTAATTCTGCATTCATTCTTCCTAGTTGTGTCATGTGATCAATTGCGATAGGATATTGATTCTGCATGTATGAGGCAATTACTTTAGCGGCCTCAGGAGATCTCATCATCGATTTTTCGTAAGCTAATTCAAATTTCTTAAGTTCTTCTTGAAATTCTTCAGTGGTCTATTTAAGAGAAAAATATTAAATATCTGCTGAATAATAAAAATAAATAAATAAATAAAAGAATTTGAGAAAATTTAACCATACCTCAAATAGGGTTTCTTGAGNTAATCCAATCTTAACGAATCTTGCCCACAAGTCTTTTGCAATCTTTTCGTTATAANTCATTAATTCTTCAGAATTTCTTTTCATCAATTCTTCTTTGACTTTAGATATTTTTTCGTTTAGTTGTTCAACGTAACTCTCCATTTGTGTAGGACTTCCAATTATTTTTTCGTAAAATAATTTATTGGCTTCNGAAATACATTNATTATGTATTTCNTCAAATTCTTNCCATAACATTGGTAATTCTTCTTCATTCACCAAAAGGTCCATTTTNTCTTTATATATTCNCGCAGCTTCTTTTGTTGCTTCTTGAGCAACAAATTGAATAATGGATTCATATTCGGAAGGGATTGAAAGAAGGGAGGATGTTTCTGATTTATTCATACNTTCAACAATATCTTGTAGGAATTTTACAAACGCTGTTCCTTTCATAATGGAAGAACAAATATATTTAAGAGGAAGTTGAGAGTAAATTGTCTTTACGGAATTCTCTACTTCCTCAACAAATTCCTCATCAAGTTCATCGGTATCAGCATCTTCCATGTGCTGTAACATTTTTCTTTTGCATCCTGGGTGCTATATGAAATTGGAAGTGTACATTATATTAAAGTGTGAGAAGTAAATTGACTATTTAAATNTTTTAATAACCTACCGGTAAGCTAGAAGTTATAAAAAATTATAAATAAATAAATAAAAATATAACATAAAAAATTATTAAAATAATAATATCATTAAATTGTATTTACCCAAAAACATCAAAATCGATAAAGAATTTGCGAATTCCCTTAGCGGCTAAGAAAATTTTGTTAATATTGTTCAATTTATAACATTTTTACAAATTCTTTATTTGCAACTCACCATCAGGATTGACNTTATTCAATTTTTCCAAGAAATAATCTTTGAAACTATCTGGATTCTCCAAAGTAAAATCACGTAGCAAAATAACTAATCTTGGTAAAAAATCTCCATCTTCTGGTTCTTGAATGAATTTACTTAAATCTGTCATTAAGTACAATTTCCCTATATCATCTCTACCAACGATTCCGTTTATGTTATAAATAAAAGTTGAAGAAAGGGCTAAACATAAAATAAATAATTTCGTCGCCCAATTTTGGTCTTGTTTTGGATCATCAATCCCTTCACTATCCAAAACAATGACACGTTTCTGAATAGTTTTACCATCAGATTGTTTACTTTCTAATTTGAATGGAGGAGACCACATNTATATTCCTCGTGTACATCCTTCTACCTTTGCTCCTAAATCAAAACCATCGTGACGTCCATGCAATACATTTGCGAACCAAGATTTGCCGCGACGATAAGAACCGACTAGCAAAAAAAAAAAAAAAAATTTAATCATGTGAATTTCAGGTTCTCTGGAATATATCGAAATATATTACTTACCGACAGAAATTATGGAAAGAGGTTCACGGATGGTTCGAAGAATGTCTAATGCTTCTGGATTAAGAGCAATTTTACCGAATCCGTCATCCAAATCTTCNGTATATTTTAATAATTGAATGGGAGAACCTTCCCGAAATTCNATTTCTCTGCCAAACNTATTTCCTGAAGTCATGATTTTACAAAATACTTATAAAATTTTTTATTTTCGAATTTTTTACGGAATATGTATATACTATATATGTATATATATATACTGTATATATATATATATTTATTTATTTTTTTTAAAAAAAAGGAAAGGTAAATTTTGAGACGTTTATATAAAGAATATTTTATTGTTTCCTAATTTGAAAAACAGACTAATAACTTGATTGAAAACAAGTTATATGTTTAACTTTTTTTGTTATTACGCCAAATGCTATGTAACAATTCTTTTATTCGATTTTTTCATGCACTTTCTTTAAAAATTTACAAGGTTTTTTCTTTTCCTTTTTTTTTTGCATTCTATTCCTTTCTTATTTTTCAAAAACTCAATTTTAATATTAATTAATGAGATAATTTCATAAATGATGGACTTTGAGTCCGGGATTATAGAATTTACGAAATGATAAAGGACCATTTACAGCCTGTTTTGGAATTGGAAATGCATGTCGTACATTTTTAATTCTTTTGTCTCCGCATTTGGAAAATTTGACTTTATTGTTTTTTGCGCATAATCATAATGAACATATATTGTCTGGTATCTCATATGATAATAGTATATATTGATTATCAAGAAATCTTTAAAAACTTGTTATAACCTGTTTAAATGGCCGATCATCCCCAGTACATTTTTATAATTAGCAGCTTCTCACGAAAATTATTTTTTTGTGCTAATTTAACAATGAAGCCTAACCCTCAGAATAATAATAATGAAATTGATTTAGGAGATAATGCAAATGAAAGTGAAAATTCAAAAAAATCTAAAAGAATATTTCAAAGTAATCTTCAAGATAAATTCATTCCACTACTAAGTCCGGCAATTTCACTACCTATTGATAATAAAGAGAGGAGAGCAAAATATTTAAAAATTTTTAAAAGTAAGATTTTATATCATATAATTCATTCATAATCGATATTAGTTTTATCTCCTAAGAGTAATTTACTCCTTTTATAATAGAAAATCCGACAAAATTTTCAAATATTTTAAAAGATAGACGTAAGATAATTATATTATATAATCTTATTCAGAACCGACATTAATTTTAATTTTAAGAGTATCTGTCCCCTTTTATAGCAGAATTAAAACGTCGGCTCCGAAATAAAGGTACCTCGGATAATGAAGTCAGAGAAGATATTCCTGTTAAAGAACAAGCAAATTCTCATTGGATTTGGATCAGCTTATTACTTTTAACTTTTTGTGTTATTGCAGTTTATATGATGTTTCTCACTGTAAGTGAATCTTTGTACATTTCACACGTATTTAATTAATTTAATGAAACTCGTGAATATCTTAAATTTTCAATTTATAAATTTCACAAAGTTATAACTTCATTATTTAGGAAACGGAGGTTGGTTTATTAAGAATACTACAGTATATGTTTATCAATTTGTTTGACAAATTAAAGAAACGCGTTTAATATATTCTCATTACGGTTGACTCTACAGCAACATTTTTTCGAAAATTTTGTGGACTCAACAACAAAATTAGTTGAAAATATTATTCAAGTAGATATATCATGTAAATTTTTTAATTTCAATTAAATATTGATACAAAAAATAATTGGGAATATATTTAACCGCAATAACAATTACTCTATTAGCATCTGATGAAACAGTAATACCATGTCTTAGATTTGCAAATATTGTCGAAAATAATCCGGCGTTTGAAAAAACAGGTTCTTCAATTGCAAAATACCTTCGAGAATTTTCCGAAAGAATAATGGAACTTAACAATGAAATTTCTGAGATGATGTCAAAATTGAATCCAAATTTATTTGAGAGATTATTAAATGAAACATATTTTAGAAGTCATATGTCTAAGTTAATCGAGGAATTCAGGGAAAAGATAACCGCTATAAAAAAAGTTATTTTTTATGCTGAATTTTACGGAGACTTTGCTGAAAAAAAGGTTCGACAAGGTATTACTGAAGCTACTAAATTTATTCCTAACAATCATGAGTATAAGCTTAAGTTGAATGAGGAAAATTATTATCTGGAAAAAATTCATGATGATATATCGAATGCAATAGATGATGCAGAAAATGTTTTAATAATTTTAGAGAAAAGCCTTAAAGCTTTGGATTTCATTAATAAGAATTTAATAGATTATAGAAATAAACTGTTTGATGTTGAAAAATTGGGTAAAATAAAGAAAAACAAAATAACCAAAAAAGACTTGGAAAAATTAAAGAAATTAGTAAAATTCATTAGAAAAGATACAAAAATTTATTTATGATTAACAAGAAGATAATTTGTCGTATTTGTAAATTAAATAAAAACCTGAGTAGGTTTTTTTACAAAATCCGTCATATGGATTTTTTTAGCAACCATGACTTTTAAGAATTTCTATGTTATTGCTATATGTAAGGATAGTTAGAATATTTAAATCGTGCGTGTAATGACTAATGAAAAATAAATGATAAAAAAGTACAATACGGTTATTTATATAAACAGAGCGAAATTTGTGAATAAGCGGAGATATAATTGAATGAAGGCCGTTGTTAGGGAGTATCCCAAGTATTGTAAGACAGCCAGCTATTCATTGATTCAAGTTACCAGGATTGAAAGTATGCTGAATAATATTCAAAGATTATTAAAAGGAAAAACACACCCAAATCAAAGGCGTCATGACGTTCATGCAACATAAGAAACAGATAACTCTTATATCATGTAAATTTCATGTGATTGAATCTAAATAAATTATTATTTGATATATATTGCTTGCAAACAAGAAAATAATTCGAAGAATGTCAGACATCCGTCATCCGAATAATCGATATATTTTAATAGTTGCCGCATTTGGAATTTTATTGATTATTAAGAAATCTGCTCAGTTATTTATCCGGATGACTTGTTTAAATTGCCGATCATCCCCGTTATCATTTTCATTGCAGCTTCTCACGAAATCATTAAAAAGATGTTGATTAAGGAAGAATTTGAACAAAAACCTATTTTAAATAATGATGAAAATAAAGAATGTGAAATTGATTTAGAAGATATAAACAAATCAGCTCCATTTACATTGGAGCCACAATCTTTTTTACAAGAAAATGAAAATAAAAATGCGAAAAATTCTGAACGAATTACTCAAAAAATAACTCGTAATCTCCAAGATAAAAAAGATAAAATCAAACGAGCAAAAACCATTTCATTTCCTTTTGATGATAAAGAGAAAGTAAAAGTTTCAGATATAAATTTTAAAAGTCCAGGTAAAAGATTTATGTCATTTAATCTTATTCAGAATTGACATTGATTTTATTCCTTGCTTCTTTTTATAATAGATTCAACACTTCGGCTTCGAAATAAAGAGAATAACAACATCAGAAGCTCCGAGAGTAGCAACACTGAAATCAGCAGCAATAGCACCAGTAGTAACAAAAGCAGCAGTACAAACAGCACCAATAAGATCAAAAAAGAGATTCCATTGATTCTTAAAGAAAACGTAGGGCAAGCAAATTTTTTTACAAGAAAAATTCATTGGAGTTGGATTTTATTATTTTTGGCTGTTTGTGCTGTTGTAGTTTATATGATGTTTCGCTTAGTAAGTGAAAATTTATTTTTATATTTTACACGCATTGAAACTTTACGTGAATATCTTTTAAATTCTTCACTAAGTTATAACTTCGTTATTTAGGAAACGATTCATGTTGAAGATCAAGATAAAAAAATTATTATTAAGGTTAGTTTGTTTATAAACGTTAATGAAATTGTTTGATAAATTAAAGAAACGCGTTTAATATATTACACTACAGCTAGTACAGCTGATGCCTCTCGAAAATTTTGCAGAATCAACAGAAAAATTAGTTGAAGATATTATCCAAGTAGATTTACCATGTAAATTTTTTAACTTTCAATTAAGTGAGTTGAAAATATGACATTTACACTTTTTCAATTTCTATTTTAGCATCTGGTTCTGTAATGGATGGAACAGTATCATGTCGTAGATTTGCAAATATAGTCGAAGATAGTCCAGCGTTTAAAGAAACAGGATCATCCATTGCAAAATTACTTCGAGCATTTTCTGATAAAATAATGGGTGCAGGAGTTGCATTAGAAGATATGTATCGTAACGGTGACATGTTATTTTGGGTACTTAATAATGAAATTTCTGATATGATATCAAAATTGAATCCAAGTTTATTTGAGAGACTGTTTGAGAATGAAGATAAGGCATTCTTTAGAAGTCGTATACAGGAGTTAATCAATAGTATCGAGGAATTTAGAGGAAAAGTTACTGTTGCAAAAAATGCTATTGTTGATGCTGAAACTTATAGAAATTCTGCTGAAAAAAAGGTTCGACAAGGTATTATTGAAGCCACTAAATTTATTCATCATGGTCCTAACATTCATGAGTATAGGCTTAAATTAAGTGAGAAAGAATATTATCTGGAAAAAGTTAATGATGAAAAAGCTATTGATGTATTGAATGCAATGGATGAATTGAAACATGCAGAAAATATATTAAAAATTTTGGAGAAAAGTCATGAAGCTTTAGATTTAATTAATAAGATTTTAATAAGTTATAGAAATAGTTTGATTGATGTTGAATCTCAATTGGGTAAAATAGGGAAAAGTAAAATAACCAAAAAAGACTTGAACAAATTAGAGAAATTAGTTGATATTTTGAAAACCAGTCAACAAAAATTCATTGGTAAAGATACTTTAGGTGATAAAGAAAGTTCAAAAATTTATGTATGATTTTTGACTTTTATACTGTAAATAAGTTTTATTAAATAAATAAAAATACTAGAATTTATTTCAAAAATTCTAGTGTTATTCTATTGGTAGATATGAGCAATTATTTCTAGCAGACTTTAATGTAAATTTATTAATTCTAATTTTTTTTTATAACACGAGATGCTGGAAACATTTATTAGATATTTTATTTATCTTTTATAAATTTTCCCAGTATATTACTACTAGCAAATTGTCTAGTGACTGAATTAATCTTTCGTTTTATTATTAAAATGCTATTTGTAGATTTTCGTGTCTTATATAAAATGTTTTATATTAGGATCATATTTTTAAAGAATAAAAAATAAAAATCAAATTTTCTAAGCTATGAAAAAATTTAATTTAAAATTCTAAGTAAACCTATTATATTAAGCTAAAACTTGTACAAGCTATTCCTTTGAGAAGATTATATCACCAGTACTAGTAGATGTTTTCTATCCCAGTTTAGTTAATCACAAGATAAAAGGTAATTGTATTAATTGCATTTTTCTTAAACAATTATAAATCTTTTATGAGTAAATATTATTTTTTAATACAGTTCATTTTGCATCTATTTGTTTTTTCAAAGCTTTTATTTTTACCTTTTTTCAAGCAACTTCTGATTCAAAATATTTTTATTCTTCTATATATAATAATTTGGTCTAATTCTTTGTTTTTTAATTCCCTATATCTATTAATTATTTCTGTTTTTATTTTTAATCTTATTCTTTTTTAATTTCATAAACTTTTTGTTAATTTGACATGATAGATAACTCTTTTATAGTTTTCCATCTTTTTACTTTCTTTTTATTTTTTTCTAAACTTAAAGTAAATTTACTTGAACTATAATATTTAATTATTTTTCAATTTTTTTCAAATTTCTTTGATTTCTAATTAATTTGTAAGAATTCTTATTACAGTCAAATCTTTATATAGATATACTCCATATAATCATATCTTTTTATAAGTACTCAATTTTAAAAAATGGGTTTAAATAATATTAAACTACCCTCTATAATCATAGATTGGCTATAATCACTATTACCATATAATCTTAAATGTACATATAATTTTTTTTAGTAATTAAACCTCTTTTAATTATATGATTTTAATTTATGACTCATTTTATGTATTATAATATACTGTATGTAATCAATTTTGTAACATATTTAAAACATATAAATTTATAGTAATAAATCACAAAATAATTTACTTTGTTATTTTATTATGCTTCCTATTCAATATCCAAACTAAAACAATATTGTTTAGCAATAAGTGATGAAGTAAAATGTTAAATTTGTAAATGAAAAATAGTTAACAAGAATAAATGGCATATAGGTATTATAAATCATTTCAATAAAACTTAAAAATCAACAAGAATACTATATTAAAAATTTTGTTACAAAGTGATAAATAAAAAAGTACTAAATACATTTAGATACAAAATAGTCAAATTTTTATTGCTTAATCAGGCTATAAATTTATAGGTAGAAAATATCATAGCTGAAGGTATCATTTTGACAGACTTATTAATTAAAGAAAAAGTAACTTGGATTATTATTATATTACAAAACTATTAATAAATATAATAGGCCTGAAAAACATATAGAAATTTTACTTTTATAAATAATTAAAGAATTTTAGAAAATTCTTGTATATTATATTCACAAAAAATTAAGCAAAAATTATACTCAAATTGGATGTAAAATAGTTTCTCTTTTCTGTACTAAAAGTTAATTTTTTTAATTTTTTGTGGGTTTATTCATTATTATCAGACTAAAAGAAGTATTTATAAATGTTTTTTTTTGAAGAAGTTAGAATAAAAAAGAATTAAATTATATATTTAATGATAAGCAATAGTTATTTAAACATTATGATTAAGGACAAAAAAATATATATAGTTTTGTTAGATCAATCAAAGGATTTAAATAATAAACAATACAAAATAAAAAAGAGAGATATTAATCCTTTAGTGCTTGCATCTATTAACAAAAGTATAATATGTAAGAAAAATATTAAAAAGTATAGTTTTTGATACAAAAAGAGAGAAGTTATGATCAAATAGAAGGAAAAAAAAGAATGCAAAAATTAATAATAATTTTTGTTATGCTAGTCAAATAGCTATACATTTTTATATATCACAGATTTATTTAGAAAATTAAATAAAAAAAAAATATGTACAGTAAATATTAATTTATATAGAATAATAAATAATATAATTTTATTAAAAATTTTTTATCTTTCGCAATAGGTATATCAAGGATCAAGATTCTTCGATAGGGTTGGATGGTATGCCAGAATAAGTTTTGGATAAGAAGTCATTTCAATTTACTGGAATATTAGAATATCTAGACCATGAGAAATTGGCTTATTTTAAGGATACCTATCAGATTGGTATCAGTTTCTATTTGACTTGGGTTCAAATAGATAGGTTGGCAAGGTACCAAGTGATAGCTTTTAGACGAAATAGTATAAGCAGTCATTTTGATTCATCTGAAGCATCTATTAGGATGATACATGAATTGTACTGGACCTAGTGAGGTAGTTGTAGAGATAATAGTAAGTTTTATTTTTTTTCTGTATTTTTTAGATTTAGTATTAGATAATTTACCTTTCTTTCTGGAGGTTGGTACTAATAGCCAGCTTTTATAAATCCTTTTACAAAAGACTGTTAACTTTTATAACAAATCATACTAGTTTAAAGATCCAATAAAATTATAAGAAGATTTGAAAAGGCTGATTGAAAGGTTTTTTATTTGGTGCTAGTACTGGGGTATAGAAAGAATCAAAATATATTAACTATCTAAGGAGAATCTTGCTTTAGTTCCCACTCTGAGGACTCATGCTACATAAGTGCGACATGCTAGATTTTTCATTTAGTTAAAGGTTTTATATCTGAGCTATATAATTTTATTTGCTATTGTATTCTGGGCATATCCCACTGATTTACAAAATAAAGTTCATGATTCAATGCATCTTCAAAAAAAAAAAAAATTTTTATTAAAAATTATATTAATTTAAGGGGTTTGTCATCTGCGATATGTCACATAATCATATTACTGAATTTTTATTGGCTAAAATTTTTTGCCACACTTGTTTTGTAACATATTAAAATCACGAAACCTGTTTATATAATTTTTTTTTCTTTTATATTTTTTTTTTACTATTTTGAACTTTGAAATAGTTTTATTTTTTATTGAAAGTTTTTTCAAATATATATTAAACATTTATATTAACATATCAGTAGAGTTAGGAAGGTTTATGAGTTTACTGAAAAAATAGGAATTAATAAAATTAAGTATATAAAAACACATAGTGCAAATTCCATTGCAGAATTATCTGATAGTCAAATTCAAACTATTGTTGATTATTTTTTCAAGAATCCAAATACTGAATTACCAGATGATCAGGAAGACTCTATTATCAATTCTGAATAAAAGATTTCAGATGATCAAACTATTGCATTGGAGGCAGTTTCAGCTAAAGTAAACATATCAACTGCACCTATTCCTTTAACACACGTCTCTGCAAAGTGTCTTAACAGCAATTCTTCTGGAAAAAAATTACTTGATGTAAATATGAGTACTGTTAGCAAAGATATTTTATCAGTCAAATTTCAAATAAGTGTAATATCCATATCTTTCTCTGGTTAAATTATTAAATCTAACAAATCCAGACTTCTGATTTCTATCTTGTCTAAAGATTCTGAAGAGAAATAAAAATATATCATTGGGTTGGTATTAGAGCATTTTCCTTCTCTATCTTTAAGTGATAGTAGTGAACATGATGAGTGATTTAATCTTAATTGTTTAACACTTTATCCATTATATAATGGAAAGCATAAAGAAGAAAGTATATAAAATGATATAAGAAGTAAATAGAGTGCTGGTAAATATTGTGAAGAACAAACTTATCATATCATATGCAAAGATCCTCTTAATCATAGAACTTTAATAGTAATTGTAAAAGCATACTAGACGAAAACTTCGTCATATAAGATTAATCATTTGAAATACGCCAGTAAAACTCTTATTAAAAATAGGGGTTATGTGACATAAGATTAGCATATAATTTTTTTGAATCACGTAGGTAGTTTAGATATCATGCATAGTAATACATCATCACTATACTCTACAGTATTGTAATTACGCCCTATGCTTTTTATGCAGTACTCTTATTTTTAGATCTAGATGTGTTATTTTTGTAATAATGGTTAATATATGCTATTTTTGTAACAATAAAGCCAGGGCCAAGATCTCATGAAATACCATTATATTTTTGCAAATCTATGGAAAGTAGATTGTGGATCTAGATCAATAAATAATTAACCCATTGATAATGTTTGACTTTTTTTCGGGAAGGTTTTGGTATAATACATATATTACGAATCTTTGAATTGGTAACACACAAGTCAATCCAATATCCCAGTTGTTAGAATAAGACAAGAATGGAAATTACGACTCATAATTTACTGATTTACAGATCTTAATCCTATAAAATGTAAGAGATATGCTTTTGGCCACATTCTATATAATAAAACAAATTTCCATTTACAGATCATTAGTAAATTTGTATGGAACACAAATAGGGCTATCTTTTTTCTTATTAATTTGAAAAAAGAAATACTAGCAGGGTAAGCTATCTTTCACAGATTAACAGATGATCTTAACAATAAATAGCAAATTTTCTGGTACTTTATTAGTATTCATAATACTGATTTTATACTGTTAACGTGTTATGTATTGTTATTTCAACAATTAGGCATTTACAAGCTAAGGTTGCTTGTCGAAACCCATCTGGCCTAACGTGAAATGCCAAAACTCTTATATAGTAGCAAAATGCTGAAATGCCAAAACCTGCCGAACTGCGAAACCTCATTTATCCATAGTTTCAGCATAATAAATAGTAATATTTTATATAAATTTTGGCATAGTTTCAGCATTCCTTATTTTTCATTTACATGTAATTAAAAACTGACATTCTGTACTATTATTTTATTGTATTATTTGTAATATTTTTATTTTATTGTAATAACAATAAAAATTTCTAATCAATGATATGCCTTTAAATTTATATCCTACAATTAAGTATAACTTCCTATCATCCAAAAGTCTGACAACCTAAAAAAATAAAACAAAGAAAGAAATATTAATATATTTCTTTAAAATTTTAAGAAATACTTCTCCTCTCCCTCTAACTTACATTCAAAGCTTACGTTTCTTTAATATTGAAAACACATAACACATTTTTACCTAAAAATAAAAGAAAAATGGCAATAATTTTTCCCATTATACAACAGTACACTACCCAATAACACCTACCTGCATACTCTAAGAAAAAGTCAGAAATCTAAAAATGAAAGCAGAATGAAGTTAGTATTATTTCATAACTCTATTACGCAACCATACACCCACCCAAACACCTACCCGTATATTCTACTTCAAGAGAAAGCCAGAAATCTAAAAAAATAAAAAAGGAATGTCATTAGTATTGTTTTATAATGTCATTTCATATTATACACCCACTCAAACTTTACTTACCGCATATTTCACTTCAAGAGAAAGNCAGAAATCTAAAAAAAATAAAAAAAAAGAGTTTGTTAGTATTGTTTTATAATGCCATTTCATATTATACATCCACCCAAACCTAACTTACCGCATGCTTCACTCTAAGGAAGGACAAACTTGGCTTACTTAAATTTGCCAAAACTCATTCAGAAAGCCATCCTTAATTCGTTCTAATGGAATTCATATCCAGTAAAATGTCCCTAAAGAAAAAAAATAAATAATAAAAATCTTATTTTTTTTTTAAGACTTTTTTTTTAAAATTATGATCAACCAATCAGATTGTCAGATTGATAAATCAGATCAGTAAGTTACTTGACTAATACCAATGCTAAAACTATATGTATATCATATGATATACTATGCCAAAATGCGAAACAGTTTTGACAGTTTCAGCATTTTAGTATTTTAATGTGATTTTGTGAAACTAGTTTTGACAGTTTCGCATACACCATACATCTCACCAAAACTCCTTAGTTTTGGCAAGTAACCTTACTACAAGTAATGTAATTATGAAAAATGTAGTTATAACAAATACACACAATAAAGCAACATAACTTTTATTAAATCAGGTTAAATTCTTTTTTCACGTATAGTAAGTATACAGTATAAAATAAATCTTTTTTTTAACGCATTTATGCAAGATATTGCATATTAAAAAAAATCAATCATTAATATTTAAAAAACTTGATTCACTAATAAGATCTCCTATGCTAATCATATCCAGTTTATTATTGCTTAATTCATCAGAAGTCATAACTTTTTTGACTTTAACTGCTATTTTTTTGTTCATTGGTTCAGTGTTATTGCCATTTTCAAAATGGTGTATGCAGTGTTGATCATGCATAAAATTTGAATAGCTATTAAGAATAACCAGTCAGATGATCAACAAATAAATTGAACCAATGAGATATTGTAATAATCATGTGATATTTAATAATTAAAATTTTACACACAAATCATATGGGCTAATTTCGCTCATCTTCGATCCTGTCACATGTGATGATTACATGTACATATCAGTTATATCAGTTGTACATATTTTTTTTTCGCGTCCTATTTTCAACATTATTTTCCTACAGCAATAATGGAAAACCAGTCGTCTATTTACTGCAAACTTTGCTTTAAAGCTTTTACAACTTGTCAAAAACTACTTGTTCATGAAAGAAATAAACATTTACATAATAAAATAATACCCCATTTTTATTCGTTATCTCAACCCTCTTCAGAACAAATGTCATCTTACATTAATTCTCTCATAATTCTTATTAAAAAAAAACTTGGTTTCTCCAGACATACNGTTGGAAAAAAACGTTTTTCAATTGAGAACTTTTCAGAAAATGTATTTGTATATCTTTTTAAAGATGAAGAAATGTTTAAATACAGCCCTACTCAACACAAGTATCAATGTATTTTTGGAGGATTTGCGGGAGAAACCAGACTCAAACAAATACTTCACTATGATCAATGGAGCTTTCGACAGAACCCTATTACAGGTACTATGGGTTATGTTTTACTTGAAAACTATGAAAATACATATCAAATCAAATTTATATGGAACNGAACAGTATTGTCAGAGAATAACAGAGAATTTACAATGGGAAAATTGACCTGTAATTTTATTACCGATTCTGGAGAGTTTCAAGAAAAGTAAGTTTCTATATTAATTTTACAATATAATATAAATTTATTTTTGAACATGTTATTTTATTATAGTAATGAAAAGCAAATATCAACAAGTGATAATTCTATTTCAAAACCCACCATTTTCCAAAAGAATCCATTATCTCTATTATATCCTTCAAAAAAATTTCGTTATATTTTA